>VRLP01006030.1:0-31698 GCA_009660295.1 Lophius piscatorius | reverse complement strand
TAATACTGGTTATGGAGGAAGACTGGGTCTGATGTGGGGTGCCAATTAAAATTGCTTCGGTTTTGGAGCTGTTCAACTGGAGAAAGTTGTTTTTCATCCACACCTTTATCTCCTCCAGGCAAGCGCGGAGAGTTGACAGGGTAGATGATGATGACAATGAGGATGGAGAGGCTGCGGAGGAACATGTGTCAGTTTTTATGTAGATTTGCGTGTCATCAGCGTAGCAATGGAATGTGAGTCCATATCGACTGATGACACGGCCAAGGGGGAGCATGTATAGTTGAAGAAAATGGGGCCAAGGACTGAACTCTGGGGGACCCACAGGTGACGGTGCGTGTCCGGGACCTTGAACTTCCAAGGGCAACATATTCTGTTCTGTCAGTGAAGTAGGATTGGAACCAGTTTAGGGCGGAGTCCAATGGTGTGATGTAAATATAACCATAATCACATATATATTATATGATAATATATAACCTCTGCAGTGGGAACATTTTGCTATAAGATCATTTGATTATCACTTTTTGCTGCAATGTGACCTTTTTATTTTGCCAAAATTCCTTTTAATTGTACATAATACATCAAATCAGTGTGTGACAAATTAATTTAAACTCAATCAATCTTTTGGTGGAAACATAGTCCAGACGTCTCTCTCTGGACCTATACTCTCTACGTGAACCTTGAAAGGTTCTCAAGATGTTCCCAGGGCAGATTAGATATAAAATCCCTCAAGTGAATTCTGGGTCTACCTCAACGTCTCCTTGTTCTTCAACTTAAACACCCGAATCACATGGCTGAGCACAAACCAGCAGCGGCAACTCTGAGCTCCCTTCGTCTCTCTGATCTCCAGCTTCTCTCTCTAAGGTTGAGCCCTGGCACCCTATGGAGGAAGTTCATTTTGTGTGCTTGTATCCACAACCTCATCCTTTTGTTCACTGCTCCGAGGTTTGCCTTCTGGCAGCTCCCCCTCATAGCTCCCCCTTCCCCTCTCCACGATGGTCTACAATTCCCGCGTTGCAAATAATACTGCTACGAAAAGCCTTTCCCTCTCACGATCCATTCTCCCGGCACTTGTTGACAGGGCCCATCGGTACTTAAACTCTTTAGCTAAGCCCCATCAGGAAGGAAGAAATCCACCGTTTACCACAGGAAAGTAGTTTAAATGACTTTTTCTAAGATGATTTAATAATAATCTATCCTTTATTGATCACATACATAGAGAAATTATTTCTCTGCATTTGACCCTCCCCTGAGGAAACAGTGGGAATCCCCTTTGGAGTGCATGGGGAGTTGGGGTATCAAGGTCTTGCTCAAGGACCATACGACACACAGACCTACTGGTGCTTGAACCGGCTACCTTCCAATCTTCTGATTGGTAGACAGCCATTCTACCCACTGAGCTACAGTTGTAAACAGAATCATTTCTCCAGGAGGTAGCCATTGCTCCTTTAGAAGTCACTGGTAGCTTACAGAGCTCTGCTGTCCGAGGTAGCTTCCCCAACTCTCCATGCTTGTGTGTTTGTGTGTGTGTGAGTGTGTGTGTGTGTGTGTGTGTGTGTGTGTGTGTGTGTGTGTGTTCGTGCACATAGTGGTGCTTCTGATGGTGTACAAGTGTTCAGCTGTGCTGAGCTGTACTCAGTGCACTGGGCAAATTCAGCAATCTGCCACCTCTCTAAAAGCTAGACGAGCGCTAACCGTAGCACAAATGACAGCAGAGAACACCTGCTGAAATGATGGAGATGGCTGGAGGCCAAAACAACATATGTGTCTCATTCCGGTCCTAATGAAGATAACCTGACATAGATATCGGACTAAACGGACCGCTCTGGATACCTAGATCATCACACAGCAGCCATGCCGCAGAGAAGAGAGATCAGAGACAGAGTGAGAGCTGAGTTGTGGAAAAATTAAGATTCAGGTAATGCATATCAATGCAGATTCCAAACAGCATAAATACCTCAGTTTTCTTTGAAACCTACAGGTAACTGAATTAACAACCCACAGTAACAGGATAAAATATGTTGCTGTTGTAAACAAGACCTCACTCACACCTCTGCCAAGGTGTGTGAAGTGTCAGAACATCTCAGTGTGAGAAGGAAAGCTTAAAGCTTGGAAGGCTTCGCTGTCCCTAAGCCCTGAGAAAGTGTCAGAAAAGACAAACATCCAGAGCAACAACACAGGAAATTAAGTTCAGTCAGTGCTTGAAAGGACAGAGTTTGTGCATATTTAGAAGCAGCAACTTGAAACAGCTCCGCTTAAACATTCTTTGACTTGATGTTTTTCTTCACATGCTGGTACAGGTGAAATACTCAGTGCCAAAATACTCTTTTTCTTCTTGTATGGTCACATTATTTGGCCAAAAATTATTATTCCTCACTATTTTGGAATAACTGGCGCAGCAAACAAAAATATTTGCAGTCATGCCACCGACTTCGTCAACCTCTGCCCTTGTTGTGATCCATGGGAAACCCTGTAGAGGGAAGTTATATGCTGTAATTAACTTTATTAACCGAGACCCTGAGGACTACTGCGACACAATTTGAGTGAAAAAGTGAAATGAGTGTCATCAGACTTGTCAAATCAATTGACATTTATTTTATTCTCTTCTCTATTTCTGTTGAGGCCTAATCTCCACCCTGGAGTTATACATTATAAACGCTGAAAAGAATATGCGGAACACATCAGCACACATCATTTCACGCAGTAAAAGGCATTTCCCTACAATGTATGACAGAATAATTGTCTATTACTGTCAAAGTTAATCAGCTTCCTGTTTCACAGGGTGCCTAGTGACGGCAATTCACGCCAGTAATATCGAGAGATCTATTTTTAGGAGCTGGAGTCGTCATTTCTTTGAGATTCTAACCACCCAGTTCATTCAGCATATTTGGAGTATTTTATCGCTGCAGCTGTAATCCGTTCATTAGGGGAACAATCTCAGTGTCTTTTTTCCATAGTTAATGACATTTAAATCATGATGTGATGTTCTCAATATGTGGAAGCAGCCCTGCTTGTTGCAAGCTAATGATCCATAGCATGCTGCTAATCAGTTAATTAATCGCCATCTTATGAATCTAATCTCTTACTTAGGCCCTGTTCTACATTATGCCTTTTAAAAATTTAAATTAGGGTTTGGATTACAAGTAAGGGTCATTCACTCTTCTGCTGATTTGCGACGGCGGTAGATTATTTTTTTAATCACCAGTTCACGAGGACATGCCACAATGACAGAGCTCAACACATCCTTTCAAATATTTGCAAAAAGACATTAAACCTCTGAGGAATTTATCTGTGTATCCATCACCAGTGCATACACGGTTCATGTAGTAGTAGTTCATGGATTTTTATTTTATTTCCGATGAAAAATAACTTCTCCACTATCTTTGAGCGTCATTCTAAAATCTCAAAAGCCCATTTTGCTTTGGTGATTTCACACAGTGTGGCTCAGAGCAAACTCATGTTTATTTATCACATTTTGAAATCTCTAATACCACGAGCCCAGTGGGATCAAATTGGAGTGAAATAGAAACAGAAGTGGAACGATTTGTAATACACGTCCGCTCTGGCTTTTTAAATTACTTCAATCAATATCAGTTAAAGGTTGGGAATTGTTTTTTGAAAATTGTCAGTTGCTGGCAAGATCAATGCAAAGTGATCCCTTAACCTTGGCTCTAGTATGATTTTGTTTTCTTCTTTTAGCTTTAAGCCTGGAAGCAACTTATCTTAGTTTGGCAAGATGGAAGTTGAAACTGTTGTTTACAGTCTGAATGATAAACTAGGCAAATGGACTGTTGGCTGCCGCCACTGATTTATTGCAAATGCAAACTAATGCATAATGCAAAACTCTGTATATCCCCAAATATTCAACATTCATTAACTTCCTGTTAACCGTGCAGGATCCCAGGGGGAGCTGGAGCCATCCCAGCAAACTAGGTGATAGGTTGGTTTATGTTTAGTTTAGTTTACTTTATTAAGGCTCTCAATTAGATTCATAGGGATTCTTAACAAACTATATTAAAGATTGTACGTAATTTATTTCATAAGGCTGATGCAGATCATCTTGCGCTTGCGTGTAAGTAGATTACTACTTAAGATGTTAAACTTTAAAAATCATTAACAAGCTACTATAACTCGTTCTATATAAAGGCAATTATGGACCTGATGCTTGCCTGATGGTGAGCACACTTATCTGTACTACCTTCATATTTTCACTAAGCGAACCTCATTGTTTAAATTGAAAGTTATGTTATAAGCTGTTTATAAACATTTACCAATGACTTATAAATTGTGTTCAACCTAGTTTATAACCGTATTATATATTTTTTTTCTTTATAAAGGTAGTTTTATTTGAAAGAGGTATCCATAATAACTAATGGAATAGAATAGAATAGAAAAAACGTTATTAATCCCCAAAAGGGGAAATTTAGTCACCGCAGCAGCTCCAGCGTACAGTTATATAGCATTAGCATTAGTTATTACCATTGTGACAACTTGACTACCAAGGTCCACTCAAGAAGACAATAAAAACAAAATATTCATCAACACAATATCACATCGTCTCAGATAAAAGGAGAAAATGTTCAGCAGCAGCCATGTTTTATCTGTCTGATAATATCTTTGATAACCTAGCCTATCCATCCCTTTCTAGGTATTCCAACAGGGTGTTGGGGGGCTGGATTAACCCAATTCACACTTATCAAATCTGATCAATAAGGCATTAGTGATCAATCAGCTCTCAATAAAGGCAGTATTACCATCTCACAAAAAGGTACATTTTTAAAGATTGCTGCCCAGATTTTAGTTTAAGAGGTGCTTCACTGACATTAGAATTGTAGTTTTTAATTAGTCATTTGATACAACAAAAAAAAGGCTAATAAGGGTCAAATAGTTATCCAAAAACATAATCCAATAACTCAATTACCAAAAGGTTGATCTAATTAAAATGCACATTTTACACCAAATAAAAAAATTCATCATGAAATAGAGTTGTTTTTTTCACTTTATGGTAAATTTAGAGTGTGTAATATTTAAAATGAATGAATGCCCCCAAAGGAATAAAATATGTGAAGACATATTTTTCTTTCTTTTCTTGATGAGAACATTAAAAGGTATAACCTTTCTCGCTTCAAGGAAAAACTAAAAGTCTTCTTTTTGCACCTTTTGTTCAGATTTTATTAGAGAAGTTTATGGAAATGGCCACCTACTCTAAAGTCAGGAGTTTCATGGTCATTGGTTTAACCCAGCAGGCTGTGTCATGGTTGCGCTCCAGACAATTTCTCTGAATGATACAGTCATAACTGGATTTGAAACTTATTTAAACGGACAGAAATGCTAATATGACATAATTCCGTTCTGCTTGAGGGATCCGGTGACAGGAAAGGCAGACAAACTGAGAACAGGGCTGAGCCAAAGATACTCAAATTGAGAAGGACATCGCTACTCAATTAAAAAATTTCACTTTCTTTTGCTCAGCTTTTCTCCCTCTGTACTGTCTCATTTAGACGTGCTGAGATGTCTATGGATGAGGCAAAAGGTGACCTCCGGCTGGCTCATTATATGTACGGGTTTGGTGTTTTAAACATCTGACTACACCTGACAGGTGAAGCATCCACCTGTAGGCTCCGGGAAGAGGAGGATTTAATTGTTTGATCATCACCCCTCATTATCTCTGTGTAATCATATCTGCAGAGGGATGAGGTCAGGGACTACACACCAAATACACTGATTAAAACCATCATGACATATGAAGCCCTGACATGTGAAGTCACAACAACATCAATTATCTCGTCACCATGGCACCTGTCAGTGGGTGGGAAGAAATTCGGTAAAAGGTACATTTTTTCTTGACGTTGATAGTTAAAATGCAGGACAAAGGAGAAAGCCAAAGGATCATAAGAAAACAAAGGCACAGATTAATTTAAAAGCTTTATATCTTGATGCTTAGATTACTCCTACTTTAGCCTCTGTACACCGGTTCCCAGTATGTTTTAGGATAGATTCAAAGATTTTACTGATCAGTTTTTTAGTCTCTAAATATCTTCTCTGCTACCTTTCACTCTGATCCTTAAGTAGCATACACACAGCTTGCGGCTCGTGGTCCTCACGCAGAGGTCTCTGTTTCTGTTCTGATCCAGGGGCCCGGCTGAGGACTGAGGGGCGGGATGTTATGAATGTGTGATTTTTATTTCTGTTGTTATTTTTATTTGGACTGTTTATGTTTCGACATCTGATTCAGATTTTCTTCGTTTCTTTATGTACCCGTAAAGCGACTTTGAGTATTTAAAAGCACTCTATGAATAAAATCATTATCCATATTCACATAATTGTATTATTATAACTACACAATATTGGGCAGATGGTTTTAATTTTATGGCTAATGGTGTATACCAGAGGAAGCTGGTCCATTGACGCGGGGAGAAAAGGTCCTCCTCTGTCAGAGAAATTATCATTACAAATCATTTTAATAACTTCCTTGAAAAAAAAATCCTTTATTGAAATTCTGATTTGTGTTTCAGCACGGCAGCAAGGGGAAAGGCAGTCTGTGTGAAGTTGAGAGCAGAGACGGATAGACTTAGCTTATCCTCCACCGGAGGAAGGATGTACTAGATCAATTTAATGTATCAAAAGGTTAATCTTCTTTCATGCTGATCTACGATTGGTCAAAACACAGGAAATGATGCTCCAAGGGAGGACTTCCTCCATAAACAACAGCAGCCTGGAGAAAATATTGACATTGTGGTGGTCCAATGAGAATTCCACATTTCCTCTTCTTCAAATAAAAGACTGATTCATTGCTAACTACTTTCAAATATAACTATAAGAAATAAATATAGACCGTGTATGAATAGACTTCATTAATTCAGCTCTAGCAGCTCACTTGTTAGACTAGTACTTAGCTAGAAGCCCGTTTTACAAGTGCGGATAGATTTGGAGGGGTTTTTTTCTGTACAGATCTCATTCATCCAGCTCATGGTATTCCATGTGGGTTGAATCCAAAGCAAATGGACTTCTCTTTATGGATCAAGTTTTTTATTTGTATTATTTTTGTGTGTGTTGTTGTAAAAAAAAAAAAAACTTGTACTTCATCATGAATTTTTGAGAATAAACGGCTTATTTAGTTAAAGAGAGCTATAATTTCTGACTCTAAATATACATTCATAACAACAGGGCCATCGGAGCATGTTAAACCATTACATCCTGTCTTAAGACACACCACAGTCGTTGGAGAGGAAAGGCTCCAGAACTGTCTCACTGTAACATGTGCAATATGTTCTACCCTATCAATAGTGAAGCAGACTATATGTGAGCCAAGCTGCCACATTACTCGGCTTCTCATATGTGGCGAGCCTTTGGCAATGAAACCCTTTATATGGTCCAGTAGTGCTGACAGGTTTCTTTCTCCTCTTCTGCCCTCCCCCCTCTTTCCATCTCCCTTTTTCTAGGCTGGAAGGTGCTGAGAGGAGGAGGAGGAGGAAGGATGGATCTCCAGCCCAGTTTAAGAGCCTCCCCCCAGGGAAGCTTGCTTCGGACGCAAGGCCTCATGGGCCGTTGACCTGCTGTCTTCTGTGATTTATGGCGGCTGAGGGCCTCTGGCCGCTGCAGACTCCTCTCCTCTCTCTCGTCTGTCTCCCTTCAACATCACTGCAGGATTGCAAGGAGCCACACACACTGCAGCATCCTAAGAGGAATCCATCGCACGTGCTGAGCAGCAGCACGCACACACAACGATCTGCTGCTCCCTACGCCGCCTCGCACAGAAATAAACACCATAAACATTTCCACATTGCAGGGCAGTTTGTCACAATACTGTCACATGTCCAGTAAAACCAGCGAGCTTTCCAAGTATTCTCCATCTGACTGTGTGTGGATTACTATCAGTCATGGTGTGTCAGCTGTAGAGCTCTTGGTGTATCTGCTGCTCACGGCAGAGGTGGATCAATGGAAGTGCGCTGAGTAACGAGGAGATGTTCCTGTTATCACATGGTCTGAGAGTAATCAGCAGACAGCAAACTCCCGCTCCCTCCGCACACTGTTTCGCTTCTACCGTTCTCCTCTGTGGACCATTGTTATTCTACTAAAACTGTGAAGGTAAGAGCATCTTCACCATTTTGTTTTTCTCCAACCTTAAAAGTTTGGAGACGCTTTGATCTTCTGGACAATTTCAACTTTTTGAAAGTCGGGGTCGGATAGTGAGAGCCAGCAGGTGCCCTCGCCATGGTGTTGCCACCCCCAGACAAACGCCACGTGTGCCTGACCACCATCGTCATCATGACCAGCATGGCCTTCATGGACGCCTACCTGGTGGAGCAGAACCAAGGTCCCAGAAAGATCGGTGTGTGTATTATAGTGCTGGTCGGGGATGTGTGCTTCCTCATAGTGCTGCGATATGTGGCTGTGTGGGTCGGCGCAGAGGTGCGCACCGCCCGACGAGGATATGCGATGATTCTCTGGTTTCTCTACATCTTTGTTCTGGAGATCAAGCTCTACTTTGTCTTTCAGAATTGTAAGGCAGACAGGAAGAGTTTGGAGACGGTGGCCCGGAAAGCTTTGACGTTACTATTGTCTGTATGTGTTCCAGGCTTGTACTTGGTTCTAGTGGCTTTGGACAGTATGGAATATGTGAGAACTTTCCGGAAAAAGGAGGACATGAGGAGTCGTCTCTTCTGGGTGGCTCTGGACTTGCTGGACCTACTGGATATCCAAGCAAACCTGTGGGAGCCCCAGCGGACGGGCCTCCCCATCTGGGCAGAGGGTCTGATGTTCTTCTATTGCTACATCCTGCTGCTCATTCTGCCCTGCGTGTCCCTCAGCGAGATCAGCATGCAGGGGGAACACATGTCCCCCCAGAAGATGATGCTCTACCCAGTTCTGAGCCTGGTCACCATCAACATGGTCACCATCCTCATACGAGGCGTTAACATGGTGCTGTTCCAGGACAGCCGTGTTTCCACCATCTTTGTTGGGAAAAATGTGGTGGCCATCGCCACCAAGGCCTCCACCTTCCTGGAGTACCGCCGACAGGTGAAGGAGTTCCCCCACCCTCAGAACGCCATGACGCTTGAGCTGCAGCAGAACTCCGTCAGCCACACGCAGCCCAATGCCACCAGTTTGCCACACGAACCTTCACCGGCTCAGGATGTCATCGACACATGACCGCCAGCACTGGACTGAGCGACTGCTTTTCATCGGAGCGCCAGGAGGAAACAGAAAGAGGAATCAGCTGCAACGACAGAAGGATATTCTGCTCCTGCCACGCCAACATGAACCGCTGTTGAACCGTTGAAGAGATTTTCAGCATCACCTGCCTGTCAGAACGTTCTGTTAACCTACACCGGACTGAGTGCAGCGTGCAGACTCCAGAAATTGTTTTTTATTGTGCTGTTGTGTTTTTAAGTGTTTCAAATATTTTAAAAAAATATAGAAAATTTTATGGAGAGACAGTCTCAACTCTCCTCAGCGGGGTGATATTAGGTATTGTGTAAAATGGACAGTTGGTTTCCTTTCATGCCCAATTGGTGAATATGTTGTATTTTTTAAAGGTCACTTTTTCGACAGTGAGCCATTCCCTTTGTTTGGCAGGACCAGAGACGCAGAGTCAGTGGCGTTGAGGGGGGGGGGTCACTATACTGTGTTATAGAAAAGGAATGCTTGTCTGTCTGTGTTTGGATCTGCTGAGAGAACAGGCTGCTGTCACAGTCAGCACCAGAGCTCAGCCAAACAACACCCACAGCAGGCATCAGTGTGTGTGTGTGTGTGTGTGTGTGTGTGTGTGTGTGTGTGTGTGTGTGCGTGCGTACAAGAGTCTACAAAGTATGTACGCCCGCCAGCGTACACGTCTGAGTTATAGATGGTTTCAAATCATTTATGGAAAGACGTGAGTGATGGTGAGGAATTGCAGATTTGACAAAACATGTACGTCTGTATGATATTGCGGGGGAGTGTGGGGGGGGGGGGTAAAATTATGATGGGGGTTGAGAAACCTTATGTTTCCTGTTCTGTACATTCCTCTAATTCCGGTGAAGTCAGAGAATACAGAAATCACAATCCACAGAAGACTTGATAAGAGAGATAAACATAAATAAAAAAAACAGAAAATATGATTTCTGACGTAAATCAGATTATTATTCTGATCATTATTATTATGTACATTATTTACTTGTCTGAGGCTGATGATGTTTTAATAAAAAATATAAACCAAGGAATAGTTTTGAGAGCATTTTTTCAATAAAAATTGTTAATTATTAGTTAAATAAATGTCATTTTCAGTTAGATCTGGTGCTTTTGTTTGTGGAAGCCGCAGCTTCATACCAGCTCAGCCTTTTCTCTCATACTTTGGTATGCACATGAATATTTAGTCTGAACAGCCTCCTCCCGGTGTGCAGCTTTAATTTCTCCCCCTCAGGCGACCGCATTACGGGAAAAACAAGCAATGAATGTCGCTTTAAAAATGTGATAATGATGTATGAACACGCTCTCTCTTTCCCTTTTGGCTCTAAATTCTTTTCATCTCTTCTTTGCATTTACATGGTATCAATTATCAGTCAGAACTTTGACAGGGGATGAACTGCCTTCTGGTTTTCACGGAGAAATTAATTAAGCGGCCTGAAATGTCGTGGCGGGAGGATGAGGAGGTCAGCCCCATGAAGATAGGCACTTCAGCATCGACAGGTTAACGAAGGTTAACTGCTGATCCGAGATCACAGAGACACGTACTCAGACCTTGAACGGCCTCCACTCCATTAACAATAACTGTCAGCGGCAGAGTGAGCAAAAGCCCCTCGTGATTACCCCGTCATTTCTCTTTACTTCACCTCAGCAGAATGTGGAACATTCTTCCTCTATAGTCTCTTCTTTGACTGCATTCCCACTCTTCCTCAAATCAAATGTATTGCTGTGATTTTTTTGTTTTGCATTATCTGAGTTTGTCAGTGGAGTTTGAGGTATCCTCCTCAAGTAAGCATGAAGGCCAATGACGTCATAGCCAGTTCAAAGCAACGGCAAAGAACGGGAGGTGACGGGATGTAAAGTAAGAAAACACGATTATTTATTTATTTATTTTTAAAAACACATTGAAATATTACAATGACAATTGTTGCCATGGTGACAATGAAAGTCAATATGTACAATTTTGTTATGATGGATAACAGTTTTCTTCAGCAAGTAAAATATATTTGTTTACTTTAGCAACATTCACAGTGACGCATCTCGGCACGTCTAAGGAACATCTAAGGAAAAGAAGATCAGCTCACTTAATGCATGTACAAGGGAAAGAGTCCAAACACAGCTTCTACTATCAGGGAACCAATCAGAGGCAAGGACAGGTTACAAATATGCTCAACATTTTTTCTGGTCACTTTTGGTTTTCAAACACAACCATACAATATATGGTGGTGCAGAATCACACGAGTCACATGACTGAACCTGTTTATAATATGACCCAGTGGCAGCATGTGTATGCTAAAGAGTAAGAAGCCAAGGATAGAGGTCTGGGGGACACCACATGTCTAAGGGGCCACCGAGGAAGAGGCATTAAACATGTCTATTAAGAAGATGCTATTCAAAAAGTACGATTTCTTTGGCATAAGAAATCGTTTGAGGACTTAATAATTCCATAACAGATATATGGAACTTGATTCAACCAAAAATAAGTCTAATGAGGCTCAAATAATTTTTAAAAACATGCTTTACCCAAAGCTTGAGCTAATTTAATTAAAATGGACTACTGTCCATGAAATACAAAATTTTATCATGAAATGTCTTTTTATTTTTTAACTGTATCATAAAATGCTGGACAATGATTTGTCATTTAATGGAAACTTACAGTGTCTAAGATATTAGTAGCCCAAAAAATAAAATATTATATTTATAATATATATATATATTATTTTTCCACACATTTTCTTTCTGGGTGACGACATTAAAGGGTTAAAATCCTTTTAAGCTGTCAATTCAACGGCTGCTAGTCTTCCTCGGATC
The DNA here is from genome assembly GCA_009660295.1 of Lophius piscatorius. Taxonomy (NCBI): domain Eukaryota; kingdom Metazoa; phylum Chordata; class Actinopteri; order Lophiiformes; family Lophiidae; genus Lophius; species Lophius piscatorius. The sequence continues at coordinate 19,725 of VRLP01006030.1, read as the reverse complement.
CTCAACTCAATGCGGAGTGCCGTTGATAATAAAACCGAAATTAAAAATAATTGAATTAGAATAATGAAATGCAACAAAGCATGAAATCCACGCTCACTTAAAACACTTAGCATAGCATAAAGATTTCCCACTTTACCCAATTATGAAGAAAAATATGGACCAAAAATAAGCGTGGAGGAAAAACAAAACAGAACAGGAACCGGTCTCCAACAGTTCACTCTTCAGTTTTCTTTTTAACAAAAAGGATTGTGAAGTATAATATTTAGCCGGATACAACAGGCGTACTTTACACCTCGCCTCAGCACTCTATCTATGATTTATTATCGAAACACAAATCAACATCTCATGTTACTTGGTGGCTCTACTTAACTGTATTTGTCAGCTCTCCACAGGACGCCTCAGGTGAATGACTTGGATTCCGCTGTGATTGTATGGCCTGTACCTGATTTGGGACCATTTGTGAAATGAGCTCAAATTACAATGGGAAAAAATTCATATTCATGTGATTGAAGCTGTTTGACACTGATATGATGCAGTGTGAATAAAGAAAAGTTGAGGGAAAAGAGAAAGTCAAACTAGAAATAACACTTAAGTTGACCTACTAGCTCAGGGAAAACAAACGTGAGCAGATTTGATTTTTTGCCAAATATGCTTTGAAAGCAAACCCAGCCATTGCAACATCACACATATATGTTTATTTATATTCAAGCAAAGTTGCGTTTGCTCGACAAATTGCTACAAGAGCCAACTTACCGTACGTTTGCTTACTTACAAACTGGAAATCCTTGGCAAAATTTGCTAAATACAACGTTGGGAAGCCTCGGAAAACTTTGTTCAGGTAGTGGCTATGCAGAAAATCTACACACGTGAAGTTCCGCCTTCATTCCCGACACTCACTTTGTTGTTGCGTCAAGCTCATCATGCAGCCGATCGTTTCTGTGGGTGAACAGGATCAGTCGGAGGCTCATCGTATCCGTCCAAAGCCCTCTCTCTGAATCTCTTCCGTATAGAAACATATTGATTGTTCCCGCCGCTGGAGTATTAAATATTTCTGAGGCGTATCTCCGCAGACACATCCTCCTGATTCCGGCTGTCTGTTTTCACTTCAGCTCCTGTCTTTCTATAGCATGAGCTCAAATCACAAATTGAATCGATTAAATCTCCGGCATTGTCATAATAATAAGTTTGGATGGTGTGTGAAAATAGACAAGATTTGGAGGAGGATATCTTTTTCTTTGTTTTTTTGTGGGTTTTTTTTTAAAAACTTTGTGTTAAATCTCATTCTGGTCGTGTATCCTGGATCACAATTTTACTTTCTTCAACAATTTAACCAGGACAGAGAGTTTGGTTCACTGTTTCTCCCTACAGATAAGTGACACTGTGGGGCAAACGATACGCTAGCACTGACACAAATCAAATATAGAGAGACTTCTCACAAATTCCATGGGACTCATTCGTAAGCAAATAACACTTACAACAAATATTATTAAAATATTCTTAACTAACAAATAGAAAGAACTCAGTGAACACAACTGCGCCACAATAGTATGAGCAGGACATTTTTATGATCAGAATAAATGATTCCCACATAATCCTGCTTTATTTAGGATTATATATATGTATATATATGTATTTATATAAACATATAATTCACATTCTTGTCTTGTTTACAACTGGTATGAAGGACGGTGTTTCTTGCTCCTAATTTGTTACACACCCCATCAGATCCTCATTACTTTAGAAGGTCGCAACAGTTTATTGACAATAACTAAGTTTTCCCTGAAATGTGACAGGGACTCAGACACACACCACGTCATGTTGCATCATCACATATAGCTGTTTGCCCATTTTTTTCCCCCTGTGTATAATTTGGCTATTTAACATTAATACAACTGTTCATTGTCAATCATGTGTTACCCACAGGAAGACAGCTAACTCTGCCCCAATAAATAATCCCCGAAAATCTTTTCACCTTCCAAAGCTCATTGTCACATGAAAGTCTCTATATTTAGAGTTCTTTACATTTTAACTGGGACAGCTGAGCAACCAGAATTGAAAAACAAGTACATTTCAAAATCTTATTAAAAAACTCATGCATGACCAAAATAAATGTAAATGAGCTCCAAATATTCAAATTCAACCAGTATCATCTTTTTACTGTAAGAGAACCAAAAAGGCAGCATGTGAGCAGCTGAACGGCAGATACTCTGGCGGCTGTGTTGACAGATTTGAACCTGGTTAACTCTATTTGATGAACCTGATTTTTAGGAATTCAGGTCCATCTTTCAAAGGTGCCGTGGACAAAATAAAGCGGTGAAGTTCCAGATCGAGACCTGTATTGCACCTCAGCTCACTGCAGTGCTTGTCAAGTCTCAAAATGACATCATTGTGTATTTAACAGTAGTGTTCACAGTGACACTACTGCTACATCCAGGCACTGAAAGCAGCAAGGTTGTAGCACTATTACACAGAATGAGACGAGTTTGCATCACTTATAGATAACTCATATCTCTCGTAACTGTCTTTAATAACTAATTAACTCTCGAAAACCAGTCACTTTTACTCCTATCCACAAACAAGAAAGCAAAAATGGCTTGATATTCAATTAGGATTCAACAGCGTTTTTTGAAAGACTCAAGTCAAGCTGCTGGCATAAAACAAGTGTCATTGGACACAGTGGCACCGCCAGACCACTGAATCTGGACCTCGTTCAATACACATACACATAACTCCGATTTATTTCATGGTTCATTTATGAATGTTAAACCCACATATACCGTGCGAGGAAGAACTACGCTGATTTTGAGAAAGGTCGGTTATATCTTAGTCCAAATTTGGTACTTATGCATTGCCTCAAGGGGATTTATCTGGTACATCCCATATATTAGTCTAAAATTTAATATTTTAAAAACTTCTTTTTATGGTTGGAGTACAAATTACAGCGAGAGAAACACACAACGGTAGTTTTTACAATGCGTCTGCGAATGTGACCACATCTTTGTATTAGTCTGGACCGTAGCTCATTGTAAGTCTTGCGGCATAACACTAATATTGCCTGAATAAATCTAGTTGGTGGTTGACGGGGAAAAGTAAATGGCAAACTTGAGAATGGAATAAATTACCTGCCTCTGTCTGTGCAAATGATCAACTCTCAGAGACCCCTGAGTGGAGATTCATCCCGGAATCATCATGCCTTCAAATTTGGAATGTAATTGTGTTCGCTCCTCATGTAATAAAACAGTACTGCACTTTTTCTTTTCTTAACCTGTGATTTACGGCAATTCTATGACTTCCTGAGGCAATTCGTTTAAGCAAAAGCAAATGAGAAACAATCAGGAGAAGGTCCTACAGTGACACACCCCCTCCTCACCACCAGTGTTGAATTGGTCCACTGGGCTGCTTCACCACTTTCTTTCTCTGCTGCGTAATCACTTTGTGGGTTACACACCCCCTCAGCTGCACTGCCCGCTGTCCACTTATCTATATGGAAATCAATTTTTCTTATCAAAAACTACAATAAATTATGCTATGAGTTTTTGGCGACGAAGTGCGTTTTAAATGATGAATCTTTTGCCATCATTATTATATGTTCAATTTAATGGGATCACACAAAAACTATTACATAGTAATAATAAATTTTAAAAAAATTATAAAAATAATAGATACTTTATTCATCTCAAGGGGAACTTATTTCTCTGCATTTGACCCATCACTGCAGGGGCTGCAGTGGGCATGTTGGGTTCAGGGTCTTGCTCAAGAACCCTACGACATGTACACCTGCTGGGGCTTGAACCGCCTACCTAACGATCTTTTGTCTGCTCTACACACTGAGCTACAACCTTTGGTCTAATTCAGTCCCAATTTACTGCGTATGAATTGACTTTTTTGGGGGATTAATAACAATAAATAATAATCTTTCCTTTATTTATCACATGTTACACAGTACAACGTTGTGAAATTTAGCGCTGCACTGAACCCATCCCCTGTGAAACACTGGGCTTTCAGGGTCTTGCTCAAAGACCAACGGCTTGTTGCATCAGGGGCTGGGTTTGAACTAAAGTCTCCCCCTTGTATATATAATATCTTGTATATATAATATACAAGGCATAATTTAAAATTTCATTTTAGGAGTTCAATTAAGGGGAATTGCATGTATAATGCAGGGGATTAGGGATCTTTTGGGATAAACCCTACCCGTTGGGGACGACAGGATGGGCCTAATAACATTTGGATATTCTCAGCTCTCTGGGAAAATTATACAGTGGAAGTCTTTGAAATCACTTCAAATATCCCAGAAGTAAATGTAAAAAAACACAAACCGGCTTCATCATGCAGGGAGCAGAACATTGCCACGGAGTCAGAGAGTTCGCTGGCTACAACTTCGGCCCCATTTGTATCCCCACCAACGCAAGCTGGAAGAGGTAATGTGATCACCACATTTGCTGTAAGATGTTTCAAAATGTTGTCACCAAAGTTTGATGAAGTTTAGGTCAGGGACGAATCTCAAGCCAAGAAAGAGTTGGTAAAGTTTGTAGGATGATTTAAGAACAAATGCAGACTCTATATGATACTTAACTTTCTTCAGCTTTCTGAGATCGGGCCACCTTAATGAAAATTAAATATAATGGAAAAGGAAAATAGGCCAATCCACAAAAAAAAATTGATTGAGTCATTCATTCATTTGTTTAAAATCTTGGAAACACATTGCGGGGATCGCTCATTTTGATCGGTGAAAAACTGGCATGCCATTCCCTAATTTAACTTCTTTAATGGCAACTGTTAATTAGAAAATGTAGTTTGTACCGAGACTAGGTTCTCATTAATTAAATGTTCACTGAGATGATAAACAAATTGAGATTGAGGCTAAATTACCCATAAATTTGCTTGTCATCTGACTCCTTTTTTATTCCAGTGGAGTCACCTCCTGCTGGCCATTTGGAACAATACAGGTTCAAGGCTTAACTTTTCAGTCCATGAACAACTGCTATGTCCATCGCATTTATGTTCAAACAACAAGCGAATCAAACTCAAGCACTATTTGATTGTAATATATATATATATATATATAGTGAGTATATAAAACATTGAAACATTTGAAACATTAGTTATATTAGTAGAATTGCACATGTCAGAAGGTGGGACACGCTGTATTTTGCAGGAAAAAAGCATTTGTGACGATTGACTAAGAACATTTCCAAAACTGCAGGTGTGAAAAAGCTTATTAATATGTGTGGGTTGCGAAGGCTAGCCCTTGTTTTTGTGGACTAACAGAGTAGCTACTGTAGTACAAATTTCTCAAGGAGTTAATGGTTCTGAGAGAAAGGTGACAGAACACAAAGTGCATCGTTTTCTGCGTAGCCTCAGACCGATCCCAGTGCCCCAGCTGACCCATATCTACTGCGATACTCGCCTTAAACAGGCCCGTTAGTATCGGAACTGGGGTACAGAGCAGTGTGGATGGCTAGGTCTGTGTGCATCACTTAGATGGGGAGGAGATGGCACCAGGATGCACCATGGGAAAGAGGCAAGCTGATGAGCCAGTGTGATGCTTTGGGCAATGTTCTGATATGAAATCTTGGGTCCTGTCAGTCATGAGGATATTCATTTGTCACGTACCACATGCCAAAAGAGACAAAGTTCACCGCTTCATGGAACCGGTATTCTCTACTAGCAGTGGCCCCTTCCAGCAGGACAATGGTCCCTGCAACGCTGCAAAACTTATTTAGGAATGGTTTGAGGAACACTACATTGAGTTCAAGGTGTTGACTTGGCATCCAAATTCCTCAGATCTCATTCCAATCCAGCTTCAGTGGGATGTTCTGGATAAACAAATCCCATGAATGGATGCTCCACCTCACCAACTTACAGGACTGGACTGGATCCGCTGCTTAAGGTTTGGTGTCAGATATCACCGCAGACCTTGAGAGGTCTTGGAGAGTCCATGCTTTGATGGATCAGTGCTGATCAGAAGGATCTACACCATATTAGGCAGCTGGTTATGATTTTGGCTGACTGGTGTATATAGACCAATTAAATGTACTATTTCTTGTGCAGAAGCACGTTCATTGCAGACACACTCTGAAGATTTCACTGATTTAAGGTTTAATCATTTTTTACAACATTACAACTCCCTCGTAAAGAAGGGACTGTCCCGTTTTAATTATGCATAACTGCTCACTGAGGCAGATCTGCTGTTTTAATTTAATTTCTAATTAGTACGGATTCCAAGTGTCACTCCAAAGCCGAAAGAAACGCAAGCCTTGGACTTTTTCCACCACTTATGTGACGTTGTAATGATGTATGTGTGTGGGGTACCCTAACAAATGTGCCCTGCACTCACGGATCTACGGCATTCTACACATTCCTTTTTTTCTACCCGTCTGCATGAATGTATGAACGTATGTATGCACGTATGTATGCACGTATGTATGTACGTATGTATGTACGTATGTATGCACGTATGTATGTACGTATGTTTGCACGTATGTATGTATATATGTATGCACGTATGTATGTATATATGTTTGCACGTATGTATGTACGTATGTATGCACGTATGTATGTACGTATGTATGCACGTATGTATGTACGTATGTATGCACGTATGTATGTACGTATGTATGCACGTATGTTTGTACGTATGTATGTACGTATGTTTGCACGTATGTATGCACGTATGTATGTACGTATGTATGCACGTATGTATGCACGTATGTATGTACGTATGTTTGCACGTATGTATGTACGTATGTTTGCACGTATGTTTGCACGTATGTATGTATGTATGTATGTACGTATGTATTTATACATGTATGCACGTATGTATGTACGTATGTATGCACGTATGTATGTACGTATGTATGCACGTATGTATGTACGTATGTATGTACGTATGTTTGCACGTATGTTTGCACGTATGTATGTATGTATGTATGTACGTATGTATTTATATATGTATGCACGTATGTTTGCATGTATGTATGTATATATGTATGCACGTATGTTTGCATGTATGTATGTATATATGTATGCACGTATGTATGTATATATGTATGCACGTATGTTTGCATGTATATATGTTTGCACGTATGTTTGCACGTATGTATGTATATATGTATGCACGTATGTTTGCATGTATGTATGAATATATGTATGCACGTATGTATGTATATATGTATGCACGTATGTTTGCATGTATGTATGTATGTACGTATGTTTGCACATTTATATGCACGTTTGTATGCACGTATGTATGTATATATGTATGCACGTATGTATGAATGTATGTATTTGTACACGTATCTATGAACGTATGTATGTATTTATGTATGTATGTATGCACGTATGTTTGCACGTGTGTATGCATGTATGTATGCACGTATGTACGTATGTTTGTACGTATGTCTGTACGTATGGATGCAAGTATATATGTATATATGCACGTATGTATGTACGTATGTTTGCACTTATGTATGTATGCACGTATGTATGTACGTATGTATGGTTGGTACAAAGATTGGTAAAAAACAATTCTTATAAATACCCGCACTTTGATCTTGCAGCAGAAACGTTGTTTTTTTTGTCTGTGTGTGTGTGACCCGTAAAAGCCCTCTTTGAGAGACTAGCCTATTGTGTTTTAATTCAAACTAAAACCTATTTCATCAAAGAGGACGTGATCCATCTTATGTGAAACGCACATAAGATGAGAGAGGACGAACAAAGAAGGAAGGACGGACAGTAAACTCAACAAGGGCTGAATGCATGATTTACCGTTAGTAGATTTTTCCAGATGGCGTTATCTGTACAATCAGTCTCCGTTATACAATTCACCCGTGCTGAATACTTAATATTCATGCATACGCACAGATAAGAAAGTATTGGGATACCTTGTTGAACTGTTCAGCATACGCAGAATAGATTAATCACTGCATCACAATGCACACGGGAGCAGAGAGTGGGAGCTGTCATAAACTTAGAAGCATCAATGAAAGCTGAGCGTGCATTGCGGCATTAAGTCCTACTGTTAGCTCTGAAAAGTGCTGACTGTCCTCTCACTTCATGGATTGATTTATATGCTGATTTCAGAAGTGTTGGGCAGACTGTTAATAAAGTCCCCAAAAGCAGCCGGAGAGACTGCAGGTTTCTGCGTTGATAACGTCACTGGATTCATCATTATAAGCTTTTTTGTTGTTGTTATTGTTATTATCGTTTGGGCGCTGATTGTAAAGGAGCCCATAATAAAATTAACCATTGCAACATTTTGCTCCAAACAAAGCTTGAAAAGGGGTGTCAAATTTTTAAAGTCATGTTTTTAATCTCATTCCCATCAGTATTTATGAACTAAAGTCATATTTACTCTCCTGGCTCTCTTCTTTGGGCTTTTATTTTGGTTTTCCCGCTGACTGGCAGTGAAAATATCATGAGGATGATTTAATATTTAGATTTAGATTTAGACTAAACATATACATTTAGATTTAACTTTTAGATTTAGATCTAACTTTTAGATTTAGATTTAACATTTAGACTTAGATTTAACATTTAGTTGTAACATATACATTTAAATTTAACATTTACACTTAGTTTATGCATTCATATTTAAAGATAAATATTTAAATTTAACATTTAGTATTGTTTGCACTAACATATGTTCTTTTCACTTTTAGCATGTCTTACCTCACAATCGGTGCCCCCTAGTTATGTAGATCTAAAGTTGGGAGACAACAGAGGGAATGTTACGGGCTGGTAACGGACCATGATGGAGATGTAACACCCTGTCAGCTCGGAGACTGTAAACGGACTCGCCTCATACATTTTGACTGCTGAATGGAAAGAAAGGCTGTCAGCTTTTAGGACCAATAAAAGAAAGAAACATGACAAGAACAGCTCTGAACGCCGTACGTCCAACAACCTATAATTTTTCCGTAACTGCTTTTCCGTACCAGGGTCGCGGAGGGGCTGGAGCCTATCTCAGCTGACACTGGGAGAGAGGGACACTGTTTATGATGGGGTAGACACATCATCATCATCAAACATTCACGCTTACAGGCTGTTCAGCATCACCAATTCATTTTTATTGTATATTTTTTGGGGTGTGAGAGGAAAGCGGGTTTCAAAATAAAAGCCTTTAATAGCGCTCGACCTACCAAATAAAAAAATATTAGCATGTGTAATTATGCTGATTAGTTACAAAATGGTCTCACCGCAAACTGCTTAAATGCTTGAACTGTTTTGTATTGCTAATGTTCATGTTTCATAGCTCATTATGGTGAGCTATGAAACAGCCAAATAGACCTTTTGTGTGAGGAAGTACATGATTTAATTTGGTCAAACAAGTAAAGGTCAGCATATTTCCAGCACAAGCGAGAGCTTCTTCCCTCCCAAAGTTCTCAGACAATAATTTCTCAAATTGAATGGATATGAATCAACGCGAGGAGATCAATCCTGCATATTTCATATTTTTTATGCCAATAGTTCATATTATAGTGAGTAAGGGAAACTTTTTCACTGTTTTACGGATAGGAGTTCAAGCAGGGGGATTGCTTGTTCTCAGCATGGGATTGTGGGCTTTTTTTGAGGATATATACGCTTGCTGCATAGTTATATTCATAACTTCTTTTTTTTATGTACTTTCAGCTAAAAGTAAAAAAAAACATACTTTTGTATGTCTATTTAGAAAAAGCCCTCTATATCTCCATGGAGCTGTTCCATATAGAAGCCGCCATATTCGTCCAGATGTTTTGAGATGGATTTCACGTTTCCAGTCGTTATTGTGTTTTGACATATAGAAGATCATGCTTGTTATTTAGAAGACGAAAAAAGGATGGAACGCCAAAGCCTCGCTCTCAAAGGAAAAATGGAGACTCATGAAACGTTTAGGGGTCCAGCAGCCCCTCCTTCCCACCCGGACCTAACCTCTTCCCGAAATCTTGGTCTCCTAGCACCTCCTGGGCAGTGATAACTCCAGAACCGGCAGCCGACTGTGGCCCATGGAGTTGATTTCGGCGGCTGAAATGGAGGGACTTTCACCTGAATCAGCGCTTGTTCCTGCTCGCATGTTCCTCTGCATTGTTGCAATGCAAGTGGCCAAAATTCCAGGATAGGGGAAGGGCTCATACTGGGTGACCTGAAAGCGTTCGGGGGCAGAAAACAGAAGCCGCACTGAATCAATCTATTTCCTGTTTGTCAACATGTTTTTGTAATCCTGGTGCTGGTCAAAAGTCCAGACAAAAGTTCAGAAAGGGATTCCATTTAAAACTTTTATCAGATTGAGAATACAGATGCTACAAGATGAATTTGGTTTCAAGACCTCTGATCAGAGGCAGAAAAAAAAAAAGGAGGAAACATAATAAAAGGTAGCTCCAGTGGAGTATTCTGTTTTTTCACTACTGTGAGTGCCTCCACAGAACTCCATTCACTCCCACGAAATTAGGTTGGAGAAAAGATACCTTAACCAAAACTGTCAGCATGTATATCCTTGAGGGAAAACAGAAAATCCTTAGTATTGAATTCAGATGGACCAATTTCAAGAAAAAAATGCAAAAGTGTATTCTGGCCATTGAATATCAGGACGCCACAGAGGATGCTGGAGCGACAGCAGCACCCATTTTTTTTCTCGGGCAAGTTTGCTTACAAACCATCGCTGCAGCACAATGATATATTAGCATAGTGGACTCAAAAGAAAAAACAAGTAGGACACAAATAAAGAAAAAAAATGTCCCAAAACTGTAAGTGTGTGGATGGAAAGATGAAAATATAAATAACTTTTCAAAGCAGCATTACGATGGTTCACATGCCGGGGCCAGGATGCGTGGGCCTCCACTCTAAATGCGGCACAGCAAACTGCGGAGGGGAGCCGAGGCGGCACGCAGTTGCTGCCCAAAAGGACTTGTTAGGGGGTAGAGAGGGCACTCATCACAGTACAAGATCACTGATGACAGAGAAGCTTGTTAGTTGGAGCACAGTAGCCAAGCGGGTTGCTCATTAGGGAAAAGCACCAGTAGCATGCTGGTCTCACCAGATGGCTGCCTGTCTGCTGGCTGATGCTGTGGATTTTTGAGCAGGAATTCACAAGGACGGCTTTAATGTCCATTAGGGTGTGAATATGTTTTTGATATCGGAGATTCGAGCCAGAGTCTTATTCAGGGGGTATGCAAGCTCCATTCTCACTCAATCCTTAGCTGTAACTGAAGTTTGTCCAACCACTGGGCTATGAATCCTTTAGTAACACTGCCCCCTCCTGGTGGTGAGAAGTAAAAAATCCAGAGTCATGGAGACTAGATGCAAAAAAACATTGAATTTTCTAATCACACAACCCCTCAACAGACCCTTCACATGATGTCAACTGTAAATAACAAATTGTTTGCAATCACCCTGTCTGGCTAAGCACAGCGCTCTTCAGCATGATTATAACACATGACAAGTTTCCAGAAATGATCAATAAATCATTATCCATCATTCACTCGGGGAGAAATGCAAGCTGTTGCAACAACAGCTCAGTCACAAGTGGGACTTGAGGCATTTAAATATTCCTTTCGGGGATGTTTCAACCAAATAGCATGTGTTTTTTTTTCCCTCTGTCTAATCTCACACCTAAGCAGAACGAATAAACGTATTGTTGCGTGGCATCAGCTTGAGCTTCGTCTCTGAGAGGGAATTCAACCAAAGCTAATGTGATTTGAAGATGTTGGAACTTTTAATTAAAAGTTAGTAGAATGAGGAATGAAAAGATGCAACCCAGACAGGGTTATACGGACAGAATTCATTTGAGACTTTGAGAGGGGACAAACTTCCCTTTCAAACTTATCAACTGTACCCTGAGGGTTATTTCATATGGTAAAGTCTACTTATGCTCATATCAAAACTGTGAAAAAGCAGCCCTGCAAAAATGCTGTCAGTCATCAAGATTGAAGCAGTGTTTTCACATTCTGTTATCGAAGCCACGACAAGGACCCTGAGGGTTTGGTTGAGCGAGTGAAACAGTGTAAACATTCTCCACAAATACAAGGAAGCTTTAACTGAACAGTCATCTCACAGGATGACATCATCAGGAGGTTGCAGTAGTCCACGAGGAGGATTACCGCTGTGATCAATGATGATGGGGAACCCAATGATTAGGGATTGTACAAAATGTTTTCTGCTCCAGTTTTCAGTGTGAAATCTATAATGATTAGGTTTTTTGTTGTAGAATCATGCATCAAGATTCTTTTCATTGGGTTTGTAGGTTTAGGGTGAAATCTGAAATCATTTATTTTCAGTGCCAGTGTCTGTTACTATCTGTGAGTAAACTGTCATTAAACACAGAAAACACAATATTTCTATCCTTGTTTCATTTTTTAAATAGAAAAATGCTATAACGTGATTATTTTACGGTAACACCGTGAAACAAAACAATTGATTAATTTGCTCGGAAACCCTTTTATAACTACTGCATAATATTTGATAGAAATATTACAAAGTTCATGTTATTCTTCAGAGTTTTTGTGGGTTATGACCTGAAGGAATCTCCATTCAACACAGTCAGATGTAGCCACAATTTGCCAAAAATATGGTTTTGGCTATGTTCCCTACGGGGATATAAATACAGTTTTCTGGCTGTTATTGATGCCTGTGAACAAAAAAAATTTCATTGGAAATGATTTTCTGAAACTATATGCCTTTTCTCTCATTAAGTGTTTAACACAACAAATATTTTTTCATTGCACTTTGATTCCTGAGATCTTGATATATTTGTTTATCAAAGCATTCTATGGAGGGTTTTGTTTTATTTGAGTATTTATTTGAATTTACGTCAAAATGGAAATGGCATTTTATTTTAGTATGTATTTTTGTTGTTTTGAACCAAAAGGACATTCTTCTTTGAATATAACAGTTATATGGCTTGTGGCTTGACCGACTATAATAAATGGACCTTTGACTCGTTGAAAAGAATTTGATGGACCTTTAAGATTTGTTTTTGAGTACTCCTTCCCTAGAACCTTTGTTTGTGACACAAATAAATGTTTATATTAAAATCTAGCATTTTGTACATTAGAAAAATGCAAAAACTATAGATAGAAATCCAATTATGGGCCTGTCAAGGACAGATTAAGAGTTAATAATGATTTAAATACAGATTATTTTCATGTGTTGCACAAGCAAATGTACAAGCAAAACAGCACATGGGGGAAAATACGACATTAACGAAATACAACGTAACCAAACATGACTTTCACTGAGCCAGTGAAAGCACATAGTTACGGACGTGTGAAAAACAAAAAACAGCAAAAAACTAGTCCTTATCTCGTACTTCCAAGAAATGCAATGGTGAATGCAAAGCGCTCTTACTTCTGCATCTTGACCTAGAGACATAAGAATTCAGTGTTATAACTTTTGCTTCTTTACCGTTCAACAGAATGCAGTATTTTTGATAACTAGCGTTATAACCGATAACAGTGGCGGTAATTCGGATCACTGGCTTAAGATTAACACAGCTGTCCATCAACTAGGATGCCATTCTATCAGAAGTCACGACTAGCTAGAAGACAGACGCTGCTAACTGAAGCCTGCACCAGAGCCGTCGATACTCGACAACTATCTTATGAAGCTAACGATGCCTATACTTCTAAAAGCAGTTAAGTGTGTATTAGTAGTTCCTTTTCATTTTCACACGTTTGACAAGGGTTTGAAGCTCTAACCACTTCAGCAGAACACTGTTGGGCTGTACCTGCATGTTCTCCAACAGACGCGCAGTTGGGAACGGTCGGCAACTTTTGGAAGAAAGCGATATTTTAGGGAAAGGGTGTGTGTCATTTTTATTTTTTATTTTTAAGATATGACCTATGACAACTAGAAAAATATATTTGTCTCAATTTTAAAAATGATAACGTGTTACAAATTAAAAAGTTGACAAAATTATTAATAAAAAAGATCTAAAGATTACAAAATCTGGGGGTGCATTTGCTCCAGCTTCAATTTGCAAGCTGTAGATGAAAGTGCAGCCCTTAAACGCTTGAAACCCCCTTAAACAGGAGTATAATCAGAATATTCATTTTCATATTAAAAAACTTAATTCTGCGGGAAAAAAACACTTTTAAAAGTAAAAGCTTCCTCTCAAAGCCGTAGCTGAAGCTCAGGAATACATTGTGGAGCACAAGAATTTAGTGGCATCCAATGACAAAAACGAGAACCTGGAAAATGAGAATCTTAATGCAAATTATGATGTAGAAGAACCAGACCACAGCCAGGAATTTGATTCTAGACAGAAAAAAAAACAGCATAACCGACACATGTACAAATGGCTTAATTTAATTTATGTATTTCACAAACAATCCAAGAACATATGAGACGAATGTACAGGAATTATTTTGCCATTTTATTTTATATTATTTTTTCTCCACATTATTGCTTTACAATAAAATGCATTGGTTGGATATGTCCAGTATAGCAAGACAATACATTCATATAAGTTATACAGATGTCCTCAGTAATATTTTATAGTAACTAACTTTACATTAAATATATTTTTTAATCATTTATTATTCTTGACAAACAAACTCAAACCCACATCACATTGAGCTCACAGTGCATCAGGTCGCATTCAATTGAGAAATACACACCGGGCTTGATTTAGCATTTTTCAGCCTATGGTTCCTTAAAGTGTGTGCTCTTCGTTTGTACACAGGATTTCCATACAATCTGGATTCACGCGGAGCTACGACAAGTATGGCATCTAACATTTTTTTTTCCTTCCTCTTCCAGGAAACTAACAAAGACGTCAGACAACTGGTGAGAACGTACAGTGTGCGTCAAGATAGGGCATTGAAAGGAGCCGCTGTGGCGTCACCGCTGAAAACTTGGCAAGCGGGACATGACCACACAGAGCAATGACAAAAAAAAAAAAAGAACCTTAACGCTGCACATTCTGAATCAACTGGAGTACAGTACAAACGTGCCTTCTCCACAAAAAGCATAGAAAAGAAAGAAATCGGCTGCAGTATGTACAGACGACCCACTGAGGGAGGTGGAAAGGGAGGTGATCAGTAGAGGAGTCCGTAGGCCTCGTGTGGTCACCTCCGTCCAGCAAACAGCCAATCGAACATTGATAGAGAACCAGCTTAAGGGGGTCGGACTTGGAAAAAAAAAAAAAATCCTTAAAGTCTGCTCTCAACCTGGTTATGTGAAAAGTTACTAAGTCCCCGAGGGAGTGAGGGGACACCGATCCGTCCATGCATTCCCCAATTCTGTTCATTCAGCTTCGGTTGAGGGAGAGTTATTGCCCTTATGCAGGAATGGACTAAAGTGGAGAGAATGAGAGGGAAAAACTGTTCTTGTCGGTACAAGGGGGACAATCCCTCGGAGCACCTGAGCCAGAAAAGTCCATCCTTCGGGGCCGTCAGACACACTCCTGTGAGCTCACACATCAAGTACTACTACACAAACCTACGTCAAATCTCAACTGGGTCCCCCGCCTTTATATGGCAACCTTGCAGGGGGCTCCCGTCACATAGAACTCTTTAAATTGCATATACAAGTGCCAGCTGCCAACAGTGGGGCAGAGGAATATTATCAAGCACTTAGAACTCTCGCCACACTCAGTTTTTAGTCTCTGCGCCTCACTCCTGGACTCCTGGCGGAGTGTTTTTGCATGTTGTCAAACATCTGAATTGCAGTGTCGCTCGTAGCTGCCGTTTAAGGTGGGGCTGTTTGGATGGAGACGCCGAGGAGCCCTCATCCCTTTTTTCTCTGTGCTGTGGAGGAGCTGCGTTTCTCAGTGTCCCAGCATGCACTGCACACGGGCGCGCGTGTGCTCATGGCATTGACAAGGTCCGAGCCTTTGTTGAGAGTTCGATGTGAGAAACAAAGCGTGGGTCCATACTAAGCACACACACACTCGGTTTCGCCGACACTTATACACTGAAAAGACACACGCACAGAAGGAAGCACTAGTTGATTCAGAATGAGGACGGCTGTTAAAGTGCAATATCTACATGTAACTCAAAAATCAAGAGACCATCACCATCAAAACCACTTGGAGTTTCCCTGATAACTGACAGCTGCGGTTGAGACTCCCATCCTGACGAGAGAGGCTGCACAATCCCTACTGGCCAGAGGGTTTCATAGCAGACAGAGTTGAGACCCGTCTGGTTTCTTTGCATTTTTTTTTTTTTTTTTTTAAAACAATGTCCTCCCCCTGCTGCCATCAGGGGCAGAGGTGAGAGTTATCCTACAGATCTGGAGCCAGTTTTTTGTCACCGAAGTTGTGCAGAGAGAAAAAGTGGACTGACCCGTCACGGACCGAAAAATAACGCCTGGGCTGGAGTCAACGCCAGCCAGACACTCCTCTGAGTGGCCAAATCTCCTCACAGCACAAAGCAAAAGAAACATTTGAATGTGCAATTTGTTTCAGTGTAAAACAGGCAATGCGAACAGGTTCTCCTCCGTATTTCATTATAGACAAAATCTTGCTCTGAAAGAAGAAATACAAAAAAGAAGAAGTGTTTACAAGTTTATATTGTGCCGTGCTGCATATGCATCGTAACCTCACAGTCAGCGGATCTGGACTGTGAGACAAAGTGTCCTGACAAAGTGTCGGGTTTTTTTTGTTGTTTTTTTTTTTAAAAAGAAAAGCAGATTTGATCAAGCAGATGGGGGCTGTGGATGAGCGAACTTCTCCCTGATGCCATGCCAGGGGAGCTGGGTCCGAGCCGGAGTAGGAGGGGAGCTGCCGAGGACAAAACCCTCCTTCCAGGAGGGAAAAAAAGGGAGTCGTTCTTTTGGGAACGACTTCGAGGAGAGTGTCATGGTTTTGGTTGGAGTCCGAGGGTTGCTTCGTCTTCAGACCCTGGTTTGGTTTGTGGAAAAGCTTTGGAAAAACGTTATGTTGAAATCTACAATCTGGAAAAACACACTGACAATCAACAGGGGGCAATTAGGATTCTGAAGGTCCCCGACATCTAAAGGCATGCTAGATGGGTAGAAAGTCAAATAAGCTCACAGAGGAAATAAAGACTTTACTGCAACGACAGGCAACGCCCAAAAAACAGCGGGCGTTGAGGACTGGCACCATGTGACAAGAGGAGAGCTTAGGAGACGTAGAACGGAGACCTCTCAAGGGAATGAGATTCGAATTTGGGGCTTGCAAAGAGAGAACACGAGGGAGAGGTGTGCAGATAGGTCCAGTGTTAGAAAAGACTGGTTTGTTAAGGTTTTGGTATCCAAGTCATGCTGCTGTCCTCTACTCCTCCATGCACATGGGCAGGTTGACGAAGGTGAAAACGTTGTACTCGATCATGACGGAGATGCAGAGGAACACGGCGTACAGGACCAGGACGTAGATACCCAGCTTGACATCCAGCCTCCATTTGTTCAGGTGGATCCCAAGTACCTGTGCACACACACACACACATCACCATGGCTTCTGTGGGACCCACAGTTAATCTGACCCAGAAAACCCAAGCTAATGGCAGCTCCTGACGATCTATTCACTCATTTCAATGAGTCTGCAGAACTTTACTGTCCCGAGCAAACCTCACATAACTTAAAGTGTGCAGACTACTAATAATATGAAAATCTCATCCAAAAATTACAATCCACATGAGGCATTTTATCCTTCCGTTGAAGTTTTATGAATATCTTAGTGTTCATTAATGAGCTCCACAGAAACTTAGCTCTATCCATTTAAAAAAGACCTTGACTTAAAAAAAAATTAAAGGGAATTTCTCCAGCTGTCTGATGAGGACTTCAATAAACACATTTGTATTTATTCCCTCAAGTAAGAACAGTTTAATTTACAAGTGGATTCAGATTTCCTTCCAGGATCGTGTTCTCTTTATTTCAAAATAAAAGCACAATCCTTCATCCATGCCAGACAAATTTCACGGATAAAGATATTTGGTAAGTGATGTTTTGAATTCCAACATTGTGATGAACCAGTTACATAACTGGTAATTTGAAACATTTTTACTATTCGATTTATTTTCTTAGACAGGATTAAAGTCGATTTCAATTTAAGACTTAAATTTAAGACCTGAAGGGTCTTGCCAAACTTTCAAAAAAGCATGTTGAATATAAGGGAACATCCGACCAAGTTACCTGCAATGTGAATCAACTCATTTGCAGAACTGTGCGTAAACAATTTCTATTTTTTGTTTGTATGTACAGATCATGTGATAGACAGCAGATTAAAAATGACTCATTTTTCAAACCCAATTTTTAGAAATGATAGAATCCCATGTTACATAACTTATCATGCTTAAAATTTGAATCATCAAAGTTCAGACTTTTAAGACACCGTGGGAATCCCTGCTGAAACCTGTCTGTCACCAGCGTAGCGTGAAGATAATCAGCTCTTGCTCACCGTGAGGGCCACCGAGCCCAGCAGCAGCACCACAGAGTACAGCAGGCCCCGGCTGTTAATCATCACCTGCGACACACGAGACAGACGTCAACAATTCTCCTGCAGCTTTTCAATCCATTACTCCGTACAAGAGGAGCAGGAGCCGGATTTTCTTTGGTTTTTTTACACTCACGCACACCCTTGGAGAAATGGTTAGATGTGAGTTGTTGTAAACGGGCTCTTTACCTCAGATCCGTAGCTGACGCACATGGTCTGCAACGCCCATGGGACCCCCAGTCCAACAAGAATATCAAACACATTGCTGCCGATGGTGTTGGACACAGCCATGTCTCCCAAACCTGCAAATATATACATGCATTGTTTTTTCTTATTTAAGCAAAGATATGCAGTTCTTCTCTAGACTTCGTGACTTGTTTGGAAATTGGAGAAAACAGCAAATCAACCTCAGACATATCCAGCTGGGATAATGGTGACGCTGCAGCCCACTGTCACACTGTTGGGTCCCAAAACTCTGGAGCTCTACTTGTGTGCATCTGTCAACTGTATGTCATAACGGCACATTAGGAAGCTGTCCATTTCTGTCACTGTGACTTTTCTCAATCTCAAGAGATGCTTAGATTTCCGTTGTAGGGATTAGTACAGTTCTATCTTCACCACTTTACAATAAGAACACCCTTATAACGGCTTCATGAATCGTTTATTACTGGTTTATAACTACTTTATTAAGTTGTGGACACTTTATAAATCAATACGCTGCTATAACCCATTGGTTAAAAAAAAAACAAAGCTGATAGTGATTAGTTGCTTGCCGTACAGTGAACCTGTATTGATTGTTAAAAAAAAGTATTTTAAGTTGATGAGAATTGGTTTATTAATGATTAATTAGTGTATATGGCCTAATTAATATCCTTATGGCCATTTATGTTATAAAACTATTTATAATAACCATTTATAAATGCTTTATTAAGGTAGTCTTATGGTAAAGTTCTAATCTAATCATATTATGTTGTGTTCTGCATTACTCCTTGCATCTAGTGTCCTTCTCGTATTTCTATGCATTTAAGAGGCAAGACATGTATTATATAAGAAAGCATATAAGTACGCTGTACTGAATTTGAAAATGCTAATAAAGTGCAAATTTTTTTTTTTTTCATACCTGGATATCTATGTTGCATCAACACAACATAGATATTGGACTTCGCACAAGGGATATTATGTATCATTATTATTAAGTTATGCATCAGTGGCTGATAGATATCTTTGTATCAGCCAATGACTCAGTGGATTTCTACAATAACTCCCTGAGTAGCATCCTGGATCGTCACGCCCCTGTAAAAACTAGAACAGTCACCTTCTCCCGCTCAGCCCCCTGGTTCACCAGCGAGCTACGG
>VRLP01006029.1:0-31715 GCA_009660295.1 Lophius piscatorius | reverse complement strand
GGGGGGGGGGGGGGGGGGGGGGGGGGGGGGGGGGGGGGGGGGGGGGGGGGGGGGGGGGGGGGGGGGGGGGGGGGGGGGGGGGGGGGGGGGGGGGGGGGGCGGGACAATTAAATAGCTAGAGTTCATTGGCCAACGACCAAGGCGGGGCGTCAGTGGAGAGAAAAGTCCTAAACTGGTCCAAAGCCAGAGATTTTTAGTCCAGCAGGATGAGAGGAAGCAGGAAGATGGGAGGCGGCGACGGCGGCGGCGGCGGCATCACAACTATGAGATCAGCTTGTAAACAGGACTATTGTGCTTCTCAAGGAGGTTCCTTCATATAATGTTGTGCTTGTTTTTTTTTGTTTTCTTTTGATATATCAGGCCAGATGTGGCTCTTTAACATGTTTGAAAAGCATTCAACAATATTAATAATGATCTTCGTTAAATACTAGGCTCTGATTCTCCGGTGCCACAACTCTCTGACACTGGGTCAGATTATACCAGGTTGTTCTGGAGCTTGTTTACCTCAGCGTTTTCCTCCGTGTTGTTGGGGGCGGGGTCTTGGTCTTGGACCAGAGAGGTTGGACGGTTGTTCTCCTGTTTGGGGGAGTGAGAATTGAGGATGTTCATTGAACCTTCTTCTTTGCATTGAGGAGTCTTGGCCGGTTCCTCCTGCTTCTGAGAATCATCCTGTGGGGAGAGTAATAATAATAATAATAATAATAATAATAATAATGATAACAATAATAATAATAATTATTATAATAATAATAATAATAATGATGATAACAATAATAATAATTATTATTATTATAACAATAATAATAATAATAATAATGATAACAATAATAATAATAATAATTATAATGATAATAATAATAATAATAATAATAATGATAACAATAATAATAATAATTATTATAATAATAATAATAATAATAATGATGATAACAATAATAATAATTATTATTATTATTATTATAATAATAATAATAATAATAATAATAATTATTATAATTATTATTATAATATATATATATTATATATTATAATAATAATAATTATAATAATAATAATTATAATAATTATTATTATTATAATAATAATAATAATTATTATAATAATAATTATTATTATAATAATAATAATAATACATTTTATTTATAGAGCGTTTGTCATAAATACTCAAAGTGGCAAAGTGTACATTAAAAAAAAAAGTAAATTCAAAATCAGATTATTTTTACTTATATACATATATACTTATATGCATATTGTATATATGTATATTTACAATATATATTGTATATAAATTAGAGAAATCATATATGTATACATATATATAGTATATATGTATATATATAGTCATATATAAATATATTTATGTATATTTATATGTAAATATACATATATACGTAAATATGTATATATATATATATACAGAATATATACCGTATATATACATATGTGTATATGTATACATATATATGTATATATGTGTATATATACAGTATATATACACATATATACATATATATGTATATATGTGTATATATACAGTATATACACATATGTATATATATGAATGTATATATATATATATATATGTGTATATATATATATATATATACACATATGTACTCGTATGGCTCGAAAACTTTTGGTAAAGGTCCCCCTAGTGTCAGAAATATACAATTGGCCTTTAAAAAAATCATTCCAGTTCTTCCTCGCACTAAGGTCTATGTGGCTAAAGAATTTGAAAGTGATCCATGTAATGGTTCTTGAGTTATCGTTTGTATCGTTTGTATCGTTATCTCATGTTTGGACCTCATATCTCCATTAGTTATCAAATAATTTCTTGTGGATCGAGTTTCTGTATTTTACGTCATCTTAACCCGGTACCGGGCGGCACATCCAATTCACTGACATCATTTAACAGGAGAAGCTACAACAGCAAGAAAATAGCACACACACACTATCACTTCAGCCACTGTGGTGCATCATGGGTAAGCGTCCATGTCGATCAATTGATCTTTACTTATATAGCACTTTTCATAAATGAAAACAAAAACGCTCTACAGAATAAAAACAATATCCCGTTGGCTCTCTATGTCCCACTACTATAAACTATAAAAACAGGATATACAATTAAAAATATACAATATATCATATGTAAATGTAATATACAATATGAATATAAAAACACCCCCTTAAACTCCTCCCCCTCAACCACACATCCCCATCTTCATCAACACACCAGGCAAAAAGAGGCACATGGTGGGAATATAAAAACAGGAACTGTAAAAGCATGAAAGGGGCAGTAAAAACAGTAAAATCGTAAAAAAAAAATATATATATATACTTTTCAATAAAAAATTTATAAAAACTGACTGAAAGAGACATAAAACATAGAATTATTATAAATATTTAAAAAAAAACGTCATTGGGTAACGCCCAATTTCTGATACAGTACCAAACCCTGTATACTTAATGACGCCTCAACATTTACAACATTACCATTCAGACATCTGACATTTAAAATACGGCGAAGCAGACCTTTGTGTCGGAACATTTGTAGCTAACAGATCTGACATTTAGTACATCCAGAACTCAGACATTCACATATAATCCTACTGCACAGCCTGTAAACGGACCTCCGAAAGTTTTTTTTACGTTATTATTCAAAACGAAGTCACAATTTTCTCACATTTGTATTTTTTTTTACTTGAAGCGCGTGTCAAAATCTGCCAGTTTCTGATCAATGAGAGTCAGACGCTGCAGAACCGGCGTGTTCATCAGGCGCATGTGACCCTTTGCAAATGTTTGAGCCATCAATTGATCGGTTTGTCACAGATATTTGAAGGTCGCAGGAACAGCAGGCAGGAAGTAGGACGCCATCGATCGTCCATTCAGGCCGCTGCGGGTTGAAAGTCACAAAACACGCGTTTGCGCCGAAAACAGCTTAAAATGTGTTCCGTTTTTTTTATCGCCACTCCAAAAATGTTTATTACTTATCCGTGTTTTAACTCTTCTTTTTTTTTTTTACATTTAATTTATCATTAAATGAATTTTTTAACTTTTTTTTTCATTATGATGAAACTCTAATGGTGGATAAAGTATCCAAATACTTCAGTTGACTAAAAGTACTCCCATTACAATTAAAAGAGAAGTAAATATTAGCAGCGAAATGTACTTTATGTACCCATTATTATTACTATTTTGAGGGACCTTTGAGGGAACCTGAACGACCGTCCATCTCGACCCCCGTGTGGAAACAAGTCCTAAAAAATAAAAGCGGTGGGCAGGTTTCCCGTTTGCACTTCACAGGAAACTGCAGGTAGGAGATTCTGCAGATGCAGGAAGTCGCTAGTTCTGCTCACAGAACCACACAACACCTCCCACAAACGTTTGCAAGGAGCCTAGCAGGGGATTTGATTGATTGCTTTCGCCTACGGCGCCACTGTTTGCAGCTGACTCCAGATCAGATGCAGGAGGAGGTTTGCACCAAAAAGGAAGCGCATGAATCTGGACTCTAGCACAGCGAGGAGGCGGGGGTTTTCAAAACACAAGCACGTCTTACCTGGAAGTGGTTTCTGGGTTTAAATTCCCAGGTATAGCTGATTGTTGGTGGCATCTGAGTGGATACGTGAACAAAGAAATGCGTTCTGTGATCCCAACAGGGGAAATTCCAGATTTATGATAGAAAGAGAGATAGAAAGAAAAAAAAACAAAAAAACGTTCCTCTTCGAACACGAAGAGGAACAGAAAACAAAGAGTCGATGGAAGGACTGAGATGAAGAAGGCGGGAACAAGGAGACGAAGCATGAGGAGGGAGGAGCGTACCTGACTGATAATGTTGTCATAGTACGCCAGGTTGTGAGGGTGGGCTTGGGGGGCGGGTGGAGGGGTGTCACACAGTTTCCTTACGTTTGGCTGCGAGCCGTCGACCGTGGTGGAAACTGAGAGGCCGTCTGTCTGCGGCTCGCTGCTCTGCGGGCGGAACTTACTACAAGAAGGTAAAGAGAGAGAGAGAGAGAGAGAGGGAGAGAGAGAGAGAGAAAGTTACAGGATAAACGTTTGCCGTATCTTTCTAGCAGTCCGGCGTGAGACTGGGGTTAAAACGAACGATGGACTCACACAAACCACCACACATGAAAATCATCGGGACAGAACATGAATAATGGATTTGATACTAAAATGGGAATCTGACTGTTCGCTGTTCATTCCATCTCCGTTTAACTCCATTCTCCCCCTTAGGCTTACAGTAATTACACAAAAGACACTCTCTCTCTCTCTCTCTCTCTCTCTTTCTCTCTCTCTCTCTCTCAGCGCTGTCCGCAAAATTTAAATCACTACTCTTATTTGTACATTCATCTGACACACACACACACACACACACACACACACACACACACACTTTGTGGATTTAGAGAAAGCGTACGACGGAGTGGCGAGGGAGGAATTGTGGGATTTCATGAGGAAGTCTGGAGTGGAAGAGAAGAATGTTAGAGAGGTACAGGATATGTATGAGAGCAGCTTGACATGGTGAGGTGTGCAGTAGGAGTGATGGATGGGTTCAAGGTGGAGGTGGGACTGCATCAAGGATCGGCTCTGAGCCACTTCTTGTTTGCTACAGTGATTGACAGGCTGACAGATGAGGTCAGGCAGGAGTCTCCATGGACTATGATGTTGGTGGAGGACATTGTGATCTGTAATGAGAGCAGGGAACAGGTGGAGGAGAACCTGGAGAGGTGGAGGTATGCGCTGGAGTGAAGAGGAATGAAGACAGAATAAATGTTTGAATGAAAGGGAGGCAGAAGGAACGGTGAAGATGAAGGAGTAGA
The DNA here is from genome assembly GCA_009660295.1 of Lophius piscatorius. NCBI lineage: Eukaryota > Metazoa > Chordata > Actinopteri > Lophiiformes > Lophiidae > Lophius > Lophius piscatorius. Next base: position 26,895 of record VRLP01006029.1, on the reverse strand, counting down.
GGTGGAGAAGGTGCAGGAGTTTAAGGACTTGGGCTCAACTGTTCAGAGCAATGGGGGGTGTAGAAAAGAGGTGAAGAGGCGAGTGTAGGCAGGGTGGAGTGGGTGGAGAAGAGTGTGAGGATTTATCTGTGACAGAAGAGCAGCAGCAGGAGTGAAGGGAAAGGTTTCCAAGATGGTGGTGAGAGCAGCTCTGCTGGATGGTTTACAGACGGCGGCTCGGACCAGAAGACAGGAGGCGGAGCTGAAGATGTTCAGATGTTCTACCTGCGTTTGCGAAGGCGCTTGTTCTCATTCTTGAGGTGATGCAGTCTCTTGGCAAAGAATACGATGATCATGAAGAGGAGGAGTAGCACCACAGAGGCCACACCCACCACCACACACATCACCTGGAACTCTGTGACCGCCCAATCACAGCGCATGCCTTTGTTCCAGATGTAGTCCTGCACGTTGCACCTGGATGAAACCACACAAAGCAGCGGAATTGGCCTTTTTGATCAATGCGGCACTTTGGGCTCCACCTTTTGTGGTCAGGAAAGCAAATTTTAAGAACATGAATCTTCCTGTCTAAAATGTAGAAGAGGTTTAATATATAATATACACAGAGTGTGTGTCCTCGCTGCACCAGCCGTGAGCTGCACAGCTGCGGAATGTAAGTCACGGCGTAAAAGTCCTGCTCGGAGCTGATGACGCGGCGTCCTGAGGTCTGAGCAGCAGGGCAGGGATTCAGCCTGCAGCATAGCCTTTAATGAGATCAGAGGATCAGGACGTCCTCGTGCATATGTGTGTGCGTGTGTGGATCTGTTCTGTATTCCCGTCTTTGTCCACGACACGGGGTTAAAACGAGCGCCCTGCATGAGTGTCTGTGTGTGTTTTGGTGTGTGTTGCAGCCCATTACTCAGCAGGTACGGAGAAACGAACAACGGTTCAACTCCCAGCCGCAACGGCTGCTGGAGAAGACAGATGGTGCCGCCTTATCAGGCTCTCAATGTGTGTGTCTGTGTGTGTGCGTGCGAGTGTGTTTGTGCATGTGTGTGTCTGTGTGTGTGCGTGCGAGTGTGTTTGTGCATGTGTGTGTCTGTGCACGCGTGTTTGAGCGCGTGTGTGCATGCCTTCGTACGTGTTTCTGCAAGCGGGTGAGCATGCATGAGTGTGTGTGTGTTTGTTTGTGCACGCGTGTGTTGGTGTGTGTTCGCATGCTTTTGTGTGTGTATGTGCAAGCGTGTGTACATGCATGAGTGTGGGTTTGTTTGTGATTGCGTGTGTTTGTGCACGCGCATATGTGTGTGCATTCGTATCTGTGGGTCTGTGTGTGTGCATGTGTCTGTGTTTGTATGTGCATGCGTGTGTGTCTGTCCGTGTGTGTGTGTGTTTGTGTGCGTGCCTGTTTGTATGTGTGCAAGTGTGTGAATGTGTTTGTGTGTGTGTGTACATGTGTGTGTGTACATTTTTGTGTGTGTGTGTTAATGTGTTAATGCATGTGTGTGTGTGTACATGCATACGTGTTTGTGTGTGTGTGTTTGTGTGCGTGTGTACGTGTGCTTGTGTGTGTTTACGTGTGTGTACATACGTGTGTGTACATGCATACGTGTTTGTGTGTGTGTGTACATGCGTGTGTATGTGTAAGTGGGCTTGTGTGTGTTTACGTGTGTGTGTACATATGTGTGTGTGTGTACATGCATACGTGTTTGTGTGTGTACATACGTGTGTGTGTGTGCGTGTTTGTGTGCGTGTGTACGTGTGCTTGTGTGTGTTTACGTGTGTGTGTACATATGTGTGTGTGTACATACGTGTTTGTGTGTGTGTGTTTGTGTGCGTGTGTACGTGTGCTTGTGTGTGTTTACGTGTGTGTGTACATATGTGTGTGTGTATACATGCATACGTGTTTGTGTGTGGGTGTTTGTATGTGTGTGTTTACGTGTGTGTACATATGTGTGTGTGTGTACATACGTGTGTGTGTACATACGTGTGTGTACATATGTGTGTGTGTGTACATACGTGTGTGTGTGTACATGCGTGTGTGTGTATGTGGGCTTGTGTGTGTTTACGTGTGTGTGTACATATGTGTGTGTGTGTACATGCATACGTGTTTGTGTGTGTGTGTACATACGTGTGTGTGTGTGCGTCCCACCCTGACTTTACTGTATTGTCATCTCCTTTACACTTTTGTGTATTCTGTGTGTTTCTGCATCAGCTGTCATCCGTCTATCAGCACACACACACTTTACCCCCGCCCCCCCAAAAACAGTCCTAATCCTTTGGCCACCCTGTTGTGATCTTGACGAACCCTCGTGACACATTAAGCCAACCTTCTATCCACGGCCGTGTCTGTATGCTTTTCTGACGTGTCCTAAATCTTTTCCTTTGTCTTGGAAGGGGAACATATTTGGAGCATGACAGTATTTTAGCGGCGGTGGGCCGTCTGCTGGAACTAGACATTGTCATGATCAGAAAGTGATACTTTCCTTTTATTTAATAAACATTCTACTTGAGACGGCGTGTATTTTACACAGTTTTTTCCACGCCACTTCTGCTTCTTCCAGTGATCTCACAGAAAATAGAGTTTTTTTTTCATCCAATCAGATTTTCTCCACTGCTGTCTCCGGGTAAAAAAAAAAAAATCTACTCTAAGGCTTTCAGACTTTCTAATGATTCCCTCTTCAGTTAAAGCAAACTGGCTGATTTTTCTTGATTTTCATATTTCTTAAAACCGTCAGATTTCGTATATAGGGCGTGTTCTTTAATACCATATCCTCCAGATATTGTGGAAAAGGATCATCTGATGGAACTGAAAGGTGGCAGTGTCCAATACGACCGTGTCTCCGAGCCATTTTTGATTGTTGTTGTGTGAATGAAGTCCGGATTCAGCGGTCTGGTGTACCTTTGGGCACATATGTTTATGCCCAGCAGTTTGGCTGGAATCTGTGAGGAAACCCTGTTGAATCCTGATTATTGAGTGTAATGTTATTTAAGAGACATGTGACTTCTAGCGGTGTCACTCTGTGTCATAGTGCTACATTGATAGTTTCAATGTGTTCTGTACATTTAGTGAAGATCCCTCGTAGGTGTTGAACCTGGTTTAAACCCATTTATTCCACTAGACAAATGTTACAGTCTCTGAATATGGATTGGTCATGTAGTCTTACAGCATCCTGTAGCCATAGCGTTACGCTCGACTCATTTTAGCGTAGCTTAATTATGGGAGTAAAACACTGAAGGCCCAGCTTGAAGATCTAGGGCCCGCCACTGTATTTTAGTGCCTTACAACCCTCCTACACAAAAACACTGCGAGCAGTTTGTAAATGCGACTAGGCGTAACCGAAGATGACGAAGAGGCCGTATCGAAACAGAGATAATGAACCAGCCAGTGTATTTTAATCTGAAAATAAGAAACTGCTTATGTTTGCCTCTCACCTGCAGAAGGCTCCCATTCCGGCCACCACGGTGCAAACTCCTCCGTTCAAACAGAAATTGGGTTCAATGTCACACTGAGATACGCAAACCCCGGGACCGGTGCGCACAAAGCCCAATCTGCAGCCGTCAGCTCCCATGGCGCCACCTAAGCCCAACCCATCACCTTTCTCCAGCCCTGGCGTGGAGGGAGCTGATAATGAGGGCACATTTCCCAGGTTCGGCTTCACGCTCTCGGGAGCAGCGGGAGAACCACCGTCCAGGAGTGGATTCTCGTCCTCCATGTCAGCTGGGGGGGACGGGGTTGGCTCAGGTTCGGAGGTTGCATCTGAGGCTGAGAGGTTGTCGTCGGGAGACAGGTAGTCGTAAAAGTCGGAGAGCGTCCATGCGGTGGGGTCTCCTCCTTTTTGCTTCTGGGGTTTCGAGACGCGAGCCCAATCCAGAGCACCATCCGAGGGCCCGACATCCGGTGCAGGGCTGTGAAACGCCACAGTGATGACATCATCGGACAATGGACTTCCGGGCTGGTCTGAGCCCGCCCCTTCGGCAGTGAGCTCTTCCCCGACAGGTGGGTCGACTTCTACCACGTCTAGGTGAGCGGATTTATGAATATGGTGATGCTTGTTGTGGCTGAGGGGAAGTTTAGCCCCGCGCCCGAGACCCGCTCCGATCAGGTGTTCTCTTTCTGCCGAGTCATCACTGAGCACCGTCATGGCGTTCAACGCCTCCTTGTTGACAGATGATTGGTTGTGGTGATGTTGGCGCCTCGCCAGCGAATGCCTCCCTGTCGGTCAAACAGAAAAAAAGGTTCCATAAAGAGATTAAACAAAGCAATTTCAAAACCGGGGGCCCAGATTTTTAAAAACCAGTCCCAAAAATTGGTCACGCTCTGAAAAGACATGCTGCTACCCATAATTCAACAGTTTATCAGACATTATTTGCCATGACTTTAAGGAAATTACTTGATATATTACAAATTTTTTTAGCTACTTACTCTTTTTAGTTAAACTACGCCTACGCTGTCACCCCTGAGAGCGAGTGTAAATCCCCAAAAAGCCTCTAATCCCCTGCATTGTACAAGCAATTCACCAGATTGAACTCCTAAGATTAAAAGTCAGTCGATCATTCGCACCAAATTTGGGCGAAATCAGACCGGTTGAGTAAATATGACCCGACAGCTTTTGGAGGTAAAGCTCCCCCTAGTGTTGGAAATATACAACCGACATTCCTCAAAATCAAACCAGTTCTACCTCGCACTAAGGTCTATGTGGGTACAATATTTGAAAATTCTCCATTGAATACATTTTGAGTTATGGCGTTAACATAAAGGGTTGCGACGATGATTCTAGAATTCTAACTCAGACTTTTCATGGACATTATAAAAATCGATGTACTTCAAATATCCATCACCTGAAGAAATGCCAAATTCGGAGAAAACACAAGCTTTCCATTAGATAATGCTTGAAGCAAAAATGTGTAATGTCTTTTATTTTGTTTGCAGCACAACTTACCTTCTATGAACTGAATACATATTCCCTAAAATGTACCACTGGGATGAGCCCAGACTCATGCCAGGTTGGGATTAGGATTAGGATTACAGAGCTCAATCTCCAGGGGGGTTAAAAAAATGGAAGTTTCTAAACCCAATGCAAGAGAACACACATGATCAACATCAACAATATTCATGAAGTTGTCCAGAGCCTATTTTTGCAGGATTTATTTGAATCCGCATGATATCTTTGATGTGCAAATTTTGATAGATTCCCTCTAGAACAAAAGCAGCTGTCAACACTGAGACCCTGACAGAAGTTCTGTCTGGGGTCTTGTCTACATGCAGATGACAAAAAGGTTTGTACACACACACATAATCCCGTGATTTTAGGACAGCGAGTATGAGACAGGGATGGGACACGAATGTCTCCTGCAGAATTCTGCAGGGTTGCCTTGATGCAAAACCCTTCCTTTACGACATTTGTGGGCTTCATGTTTGTCCAACTGGGTCGAACCACTGCGGTTTCTAAGTCTCATAGAAATTGGAACATTCTCCAGAACCTCCAAATCTGAGGCCGTGGTTCTCTGCTGGGAAAAGGGTGGACAGTCCCTTTCGTATCGGGGGTGAGTTTCTGCCTCAAGTGAATGAGTTTACACGTCCAGGTGTCTTGTTCTGGAGTGATGAGCTAGAAATGGACCGGGATGGCGTTGCATCGGTCCGTTGTGGTGAAAGAAGAGCTGAGTCACAAGGTAAAGCCCTCAATTTACCGGTCCATCTACGTTCCAACCCTCCCCTTTGGTCATGAGCTCTGGGTAGAGACTCAAGGAATGAGGTCGAGAATACGAGCGAATGAAATGATCTTCCTTCCTAGGGGGGCTGGGCCCGGCATTGGAGATAAGGTAAGATCAGGCAGGTCCAATTGGGTTGGACCCAGAATTCGCTGGATGGACAATATACCTCATCCGGCTTGACGAAGACTGCTGCGCAATCAGACGGCGGCGAAGCAAGATTAGGCAAAGAGAGCGACTGAGTCTGGGCGAGGACAGGATTAGGATTTAGAGCAGCAGGTTAGAGGATGAACCGTCAGGAACCTCTGCTGGGTTTTTCCGTCTGCAGAGAAGGATCCACACACAGATAGCATACGAAGAGTCAGAAAGGAAAAGCGAGGACCGGAACTCTTAAAAACCCATTAGCATGCAGCTACACCACGATCCCATGACGTCGGTCATGCCGGAAGAACTCTTTAACATTCCCAAAGTCTCCCAATCTTGACCAAATACATGTCTTGGTGGCTCCTCTCCCACTGCCACCCTGAAATCACTGTGTCCCACGAGATCACTACTTCCAGTGTCTGGAACTTCATTCAGAACTAATGGCAAAACCAGCTGAACGTGACTGGAGTCACGAAGACCGGCGGCTGAGAAAACCATGAGATCCACGTCTCCCTCACACAAAACACACGCCGCAGTTGCCATGGTGAGACGTGAGGAGGTGCCATGTTGAAAGGAGGAGCAGAATGAGGGAGTTGCAGCGGCAACAGAGGATCCAGTGTTCACTCTCTCTCGCTCACTCGCCCTTGTTTTTCAATCAATCAGCCTGCCCGCCGGTGAGAGTAGATAATATGCCAACTCCATCTCTGGGAAAGCTGAAGTGGAAATGAACATGAGTGCTTCGGTGAAATGGATTGGCTCCGCCAGCATAAACCGTTGACAGCTGTTTCAAATTACATTTAAAGGTTCAGTCTGACATTTTCGTTTCAAGATGTCCAGAACTTTTGGAAGAAAAACAGCCCCATAAAATCAGCGATCCACCACCAGACTTCCCAGTGGGTCTTAGGGGCTTTTCTCTATGACATTCTTTCCTGCTACGCCACACCCATCTTAGATGTTTGTAGCCAAAAAGCTCTACTTTGGTCTCATCTGACCTCTGACCTTGTTCCACTGAAAGTCCCAGTGGTGTTTGTCAAACTGTAGCAGCGTTAGCTTGTGTGTGGACGACAGCAGAGGCTGACGACGGTAGAGACTTTTCTGATCCCAAGATTAATCGGACCTCTGACCTCTCTAGCTGTGATCCGTGGAGAGTCTTTAGCCAGTTGAACCATCGTCGTCACAGCATGTGGGGTGAGTTTACAGACATGTCCTCTTCCAGGCTGATTTTTTTTTTAACATCTCCAGTCTCTTTAAACTTCTTCATTATTGATCTAACTGTTGAAACTGACATTTTTAACTGTTCAGAGATTTCAATGTGAAGAACCTCAGGGAGAATCAGGCCTGTGTCACCTCATATTTATACCCCAGTAAAACAGGAAGTCACTGTCCACCACTTCAGAGTTCCTGCTCAAACTGATGAACCTAAAAATATAAAATAGGACTGGAAATATGTTTCGGTTACCTTTTAATTACAGGGTTTCTTAGAGATTTGGTTCACGTTAAGAATTTAAAGGATTTTTTTATTTTTGTTTCTTGAAAATAATCTCAGATTTTTGTAAATAATTTTAATTCCTCCCCCCCTGTTTGTGTGTGTATGTGTGTCAATGCGTGTGTCTGTGTGTGTGTATTGGGGGGGGGAGTCTGGGACATGATGATTTGATCTATTGTGACGTATCATGAGCATCATGGGGTCACATGTGGGGCAGATGGACCTCACAGTGGACACACACTCGGCACACAAACTCACATGGCGGAGCATCTGAGCGTCTGGATTTAATCCAAGCTGCGTTATCGGGCCGTCAAGGACACGGTGTGTGTTTCATGGAATGATTTATTGGTGTCATATGGGGAAGAAACCCGTGATTTTGGAGCCGTAAATAAAACTTGACTATCACATAGTCTGAAAACATCCATATCCACCTTTAATAGTCTCAACCGGAAAAAAATTGGAACCATTATTTATTTGCACATATTATATCGGAGGGGTATTTATTAATCTAACATCTTGATATAAAATGAGAAATCATTTAGTAAAGCCTGTTTTTAAACAGTAAAAAAAAAATTAAAGACAACTTTGATTAGATTAGCTCAACTTCCTCAATAACAAAAGTTAATGCCTCTTCCTCGGTGGCCCCTTTGGCCGGTGGTGTCCCCCAGGGCTCCATCCTCGGTCCCTTTCAATCAGAAATAGTGACTGAAAAAGTAGCTCAACCAAAAAGCTGAGCAGGCCATTAAAGGGGATAATGGGTTTCAGGAATTTATAATGACCCACTATTTTTAGGCATCTTATAGGCCAAACCATGAAGTGATGGATTTATAAATATCCAGTGAATTAATTAGTAATGAAAATGATCTACAGCTCTTTTATTCCAGTTTCATGCATCACGCCGGATCCGCTGTGAAAGCAGTTTTTGCTGCAACAATTATCTGCATTAAATTAAGAATTTCTTAAACATTGGTTCCACTTTTTGAACAGTTGCGTCAATTACAATAGACTAATGCGTCTATTGGAGGGACACACAATTTATTATTCTTTTAAACATTAGATTTATGTTTAGAAGAAGTTCCTTTATTTGTGCCTGTTTAATCTAGAATAGTAAATTTTTGCCTAAATTTGTTTTGAATCAAAGAAAGAAAGTTTAAAGATTTGTTCCAGATCCTGGAGCGTTTATGTTTTTTATCGTATAGAAAAATCATTCCTTCATCCATCCATGCATCCTTCTTACGTCATTACATCCTACATCCTACATCCTTCATATGCACCAAATTTGGGTTGAGAAATTCTAGCCTGAAATCTTTTGGAGATAAAGCTCCCCCTAGTGTCAGGAAAGAGCAGACGGCCTTTCCCAAATTCACTCCAGTTCTTCCTCGCACTAAGCTCTATATGTGTTTAAAATTTCAGAATGATCCTTGAAAGAGTTTTTTCAGTTTACTGCCTTCTGAAGATTCATCATACAGAACATTAAAGGAATATTCCGGCTATTTTTTTTCCCGGTCTTTGGGGTTTTTTTCTCCTTTTAATCAAGGGAGAAATCACATCTTCTCTTCATATCCCACCTCTATATCTCTATGGTCCTCCAACATTGCTCCTCGTTAATCTCGTGGGACGATGACAGACACGCGCTAAGTGTGTGAGACAGGACGCCGGACGCGTATAGACTCTTTACCGGTCAATATGTCACACAGTTAACGCCCGGTTACACATCGAGGGCGACGGATGCGGCGAGAAAAGAGGGGAGAGGGGGGGGAGTGAACGGTGGCGGCGCGTTCCCACGTGAACCCCGGCGACCCTCTTGCGTGCACGAGCCACCCTGTTGCTGGGCAGCGGCAGCGTCGCTCGTATCCACATTTATAAGATTTTACACATTTCCACACTCTCTGCGCGTGCGTGTCCTCGCGCGTCTCTGTAGGCCACACGGACAGGTTATAGATTCTGTCTTGTCTGAAGGGACGCACCGTCATGAAAAAGTCCTTCTCCCGGTGTCTGCAGGAATCCGGCGCGGCGACAGGGCCTCCTGTGGCCGCCGACGGTGCACCTGATCCCGGCTTCGTCCGGACCCACGCACCGCCGCAGCGTCAGCGGATGATGATGATGATGATTGAACTGTCTGCTCACCCACTGGCCTACCTCTCCTTCAGTGCTGACGTAGCCCCGCATTATCTACCGGAGACTATAACACCCACATCGAGACAGTTGCGGGTTGAATAAAATATTCGATTGACTGTCCTCGCTGATCAAAGCAGCGGAGGATATGAGATCAATCCCACCGGATCTGTGATACAGCCTGGGATGCGATTCATTGAATCCTAATGAAACCAGCATTCCTCACTTTTCCTTTTTTTCCTTTTTTTAATGAATGCAATTAATCAATCAGAGTCCAGAATCCATGCCCAGCAGGTGACTTCCTCAGGACTCTGATAATTAGAAGATTAATGACCCTCAACGCCCAGATTAGACATCGCAGTTGCATCACCGATCAAGCGCACGTGAACAAATGTACGGTCTTCTTTTTTTCTTTTTTTTCTATTTCTATGTTTTAACGCTGACATCTGCCATGATTTACGCACGAGAGTGTCTTCTGGTGCAAACCCACACGCTCACACACGCACAGGGTGGGACTCCGGTGGACTTACCGTGAGCAGAAGAGGGGATGATGACCATGGAGATGGTCAGCAGCACCTGCCAGGTCCCCAAACTACCGTCGCCGCGCGCCATACCGTAAGACTCTTCCTTCGACGCGCCGGTGCAAAGTGTGATCGCGCGCCTTCCCGCTGCTGCCGTGGGTCAGATGGCGGAGCTGCACGATAATCCTCCCGGTTTCTCCTCCAAACTTCAGATCTTGACCGTTTTCGCCATGTCGCCGTCACCCAACCCGACGCTCGCTCTCCCGCGCTGCTGCTGCGTTGTGCGTGTGTTCGAGGGTGCGTGCGCCGCCAGCCTCTAACGGCTCGGGTTCGGTTCCATCACACCAAGCGGGTTCCCTCCTCTCCGCACCTTCAGCGCGCGCCTATCACTGCTGCGCTTTGGGGTCCGTCGGCGGCGGCGGGAGCACCTCGAGGCGCTGTAGTAGTAATGCGCGCGACCGACGGAGGGTCTGCAGACGGGATTTTAATGAGCCGGTCTTTCTGTCGGTTAAGCTTCTCCCTATGGCATCATGGGTAATGAGTGCACTGTAAAAACTGTCAGTAAAGATTACAGTAAAAACTGTCAGTAAATATTACAGTAAAAACTGTCAGTAAAGATTTCAGTAAAAACTGTCAGTAAAGATTACAGTAAAAACTGTCAGTAAATATTACAGTAAAAACTGTCAGTAAATATTACAGTAAAAACTGTCAGTAAAGATTACAGTAAAAACTGTCAGTAAAGATTACAGTAAAAACTGTCTTATGGCCAAAGTAAAAAAAAAAAAAGTCTGAATTTATTGTTATTTACTGTTATTTTATGTAAATGTATCGTCCTTAAAAACAGTAAACAGGTTCGCCCCTATTTATTCATGGTAGTTTACAGAAATTTTTTTGTAGCTGGTATTTTACTGTAAATTATGACGTTTTTTTTTTTAATCCTGTGGGTTTAAGCTCCCTGTGTAAAAAAAACAACAACAATAAAATAAACAAAAGTATTATTTCACTGTTGTATATACTGAAAAGGAAAAATAACTTTATTATTCATGGTCATTATTCAAACACAGAGTTGTTTATTTTTTTATGTGAAAGTATAGCCGTTTGGTAAAATGGCAAGAGTCAAAACATAGAATTTTACGGCGAAAATAATAATAATAATAATAATAATAATAATAATAATAATAATAATAATAATAATAATAATACATTTGATTTATAACGCACTTTACATTTGGATCAAATTTCAAAGTGCTACAAGGTGAAAAGAACATAAAAGTTTCAATAAACAGCAAATAACTTTATTATTCAAACACAGAGTTTTTATGTGAAAGTACAAACGTCTGGTAAAATGTCTGTAAGAATACCGTAATGTTACAGGCATTACCGTAAAAGTACCATTCCTTCTAAATGACACATTGTGCTGGTATAAACCTTAAATAATGAACTTGAAGTATTTAGTGATAGCATACCAGAAATTCTATAGGAATAAGACGCCAAAAAAATACGGAATATATTTGTGGGAATTTTTTTTTTTTCTCTCTGAATTGTAATTTACTGTTATTTTATGTCCTTAAAAACCGTAAACAGGTTTGCATCTGTTTATTCATGTTAATACACAGTAATGTTTTGTACATGGTGACCATAAAGTCGGTCAACCACAGCTGCTGGAATCTTACTGTAAATTATACAGATTTTATTTAATTTTTTTTAATCGTGTGAGCTAAACACCAGGTGTTTAAAAAAAAAAAAAAAGTAAAATTCAAAGCAGTAAATCACTAAAACTGCAAATATTACAGAAATTAAAAAAAGTTATCTAAAAAAAATTATTCAAATTATAAACATATGATAATAATAAATGGTAATAGAAGCAATTATCCATAATCCACAAACGTGGACCTCAGAAGGAGTTGGAGAGTTTTCTGTGTGGAGGAATGATCTCAGATCTTCTCCATGTGTTCTGAGATCTCTCGGGTTAGATCGTTTCTGGAGGGGTGCCAATTATTCTGGAACTGTATGCCATCATAACTTCCTGCTACTTCTTACTCTCTCTAACAAAACTGCCCACTCTCCTCTTTAATGAGATCACGCCAAACGCCTTCTGGAATATTAAATTAAAACGTGTTCACTTATTACTCCTTGAATGAAGAGTGAATGGATCTCAGCTCCTTCTGCTCTGCATCGGTTATCCTCTTAAATAAATCCCACCAGACTCCTAAAGCTCTGACACTCGTTCTCCACCGGCAACGAGTGGGTGGGATTTTCTCTTTTATTGTGAGGTTTGAGAGGAAAAGAAGAGGGAAGGAAAGCTATAATAGTGGCATGAGGGAGAGAGAGAGAGAGAGAGAGAGAGAGAGGATGTGTGTGATGGAATGAACAGACATCGACAAACGAGAGGGAGCTGGAGAGTCGTGGAGACGCAGAAACATAAAAATGTTCACTGATGCTCTGCCAAACAGAGCAGAACAAAATTGCATCTACACCACAAACGTACACACACACACATATACACACACACATACACACACACACATAAACACACACACACACACATACACACACAAACACACACATACACATATACACACACAAACACACACACATACACACACATAAACACACACACACATACACACACATACATACACACGCACACACATACATACACGCACACACACACAAACACACACACACACATACAAACACACACACATATAAACACACACACACATACACAGACAAACACACATACACACACACTCATACACACACATAAGCACACACAGACGCACACATACATACACACACACACACATGCACACACACACACATTCACACTCACAAATACACACTAAAAAAACACACAAACACCTAGATGTACACACCCACACGTACACACTTACACGCACACACACTTACACGCACACACACTTACACGTACACACACAAAGCCACAAACAAACACACAGGCACACACATGCATGCACATATATATAAATGCAAAAAAAACACATGTAAACAAAGAAACACACACATGCACACACACACGTTCACAAACATATACACACACATGCACACACAAAAACTCTTGCACACGCACACACAAAAACTCTTGCACATGCACATACACTTAAACATGCACATACACTTACACGTGCACATACACTTACACATGCACACACACACACATGCACATACACACACATGCACACACATAACTAATGCAAGCAGCAATGAATATTAGTATCTCTAAGGTCTCACTTCGTTTGGAGCCACTGAAGTGATTCCAGACTGATAGAGTATTTGTCTGTTGACAGGCAGGGTGGGTTTATTTTCAGGCAGGGTGGGTTTATTTTCAGGCAGGGTGGGTTCATTTTCAGGCAGGGTGGGGACAAAAGAGAAGCGTTTTTAAGAGCAGTGTATAGTTTGTGTCTTATGAAATGAACAATCTGTAATTTTTTTCCTTATTAACTTTAAAAGATGATCTCAATTTAATCGTTACACAGAGATAGAACAAAAAAAAAACAACGAATCCATTTCAGCATTTCGGATTGTTTCATTATGAGCAGGGAGCAGGGGCGGTTTTAGCTTGAGTGGGGCCCCGGGCCGGAGCGACCCCCACTGCCACGGCCACCATTACAGCCCCTATGTGAGGAACCGCCACAAGATTTAGAAACTAGAAAGGCAGAGTAAATACATTCAAATCAATCTAAATAAAATCTATATACTAAATGTACGAATTCAATGAAATGCATGAAATAAAATAATAAAAGAGAGGAAGTGTTTTAAAATCAATGAGAGTAAAATCCGAGAGTTAAAGTATTAAAAAAAAAGGATAAACAGTGCAAAAGGTATTCTTATATTATAAAAATTTTACTAAACTGGCGTGCTGAGTTTCAATTTTCTTACGAGATGCTCTATTGGGTGGGAAAAAAAGCCAAAAATCATAACCTGTAGGAGCATGTAAGAAAAATGTCTATAAGAAAAAAGATTGAAATGTTTTTGTTAGTTGAGTTCATGCATTGGTAAAATTTGTGAAGAAGTTGTCTCACTGCCTTTCCAAAGTAAAATGATGTCATCAATTGATGTAGCGTCCCCACAATTGTAGATGTGTTCTTCTTTCCTTAGGCCAAGGAATAAATTAGCATAATCCGGGGCAGCTGCACCCTTCAGTTGTTTATGGTAGTTGTTTTTGTTGTTATGAAGGACCCAGAGAGTGAGGTCCATTCTAAAAGAAGGGGGGCGGGGGTCCAAGTTTTTTTTCCTTCAGTACCTGATTGGTGTCTTTGATTGATTGATTCATTTCATGAGAAGAAAGTCATAATGTTCTGAGTAAAAAGTCGTAATCTTACAAGAAAAGTCACAATTGACTGGAATTCTGTCATTCTAAGAGCATTAATTCAACATTTTACGAGAAGAAATGTCGGAATTTGACTAGAAGAGAAATGACAATTTTAAGACAAAAGTCGTAATTTCGTGATATACAGTCGTCATTTTACAAGAAGAAACATTTTTTTTTTTTACGAGAATCATGTCATAATTCTATGAATTATAAGAATTCGTGATTTTAGAGAAGAGAAATTATTTTACAAGAAAAGTTTTCATTTTATAAGAATTTTGTCATTCTACGAGAATTAGGTCTACGTTTTATGAGAAAAAAAGTCAAAATCTTAGGAGAAAAGAAATCGCATTTTTAAGAAGAAAAGTTGTAATTTTAAGCCAAAAGTCGTAAATTTGTGAAAATAAAGTTGTAATTTTATGAGAAAAAAGCCATTATTTTACGAGAAAAGAAATCGCAATTTTACGAGGAAGAAGTTGTAATTTTCTGAGAAGTAAAGGTTGTAAAGGTATAATTTTAAGAGAATAAAGTCTTAATTTGCGAAAAAAAAGTTATCGCAATTCTAGGAGGAAAAAGTTATCGCAATTTTATGACAAAAGTTATAATATTGTGATATAAAGTTGTATTTTTTGGCAAAAAATATCTGAATTTTTCAAGAAAAGAAATAATTTTACGAGAAAAGTGTTCAGTTTACAAAAATGTTGTCATTTTACGAGAATTAGGTCTACGTTTTATGGGAAAAAAAGTCAAAAATTTAGGAGAAAAGAAATCGCATTTTTAAGAAGAAAAGTTGTAATTTTAAGCCAAAAGTCGTAAATTTGTGAAAATAAAGTTGTAATTTTATGAGAAAAAAGCCTTATTTAAGGAGAAAAGACAACAAACACACTCAAACACATACATACACAAACACACACACATACACAAACACACCCACAAACACATACATATACACACCCAAACACACACTCAAACACACACACTCATACACACACACACTCAAACATATACATACACACTCACACACAAACACACACACTCATACACGCACACACAAACACATACACACTCACACACACACTCATACACGCACACACAAACACATACACACACACACCCAAACACACACACACTCAAACACATACACACTCACACACATACAAACACATACACACACAAACACATACACACACAGCCTTGAACGCATCACTGAGGACTAAGTTAAATCATTGCAGCATCTCCTGCTCCACCAAAGAAACGTTCTGATCCAAGTTCTTTCCTATGGCACAAAAACAGTTTCTTACTCAGCGTTTTCAACGATCGGATGCTTTTGATCATCTTGTGTTAATGAGCCAAAAGATTCAATATTTATTATTATTGATTTGTAAACCTCACAAGATTCTGGGTTGTTGTTTATTTTTTCTTCTTGTTTTTAAAAGTAAATCCTTGTTGTGCGGCTGCTGGATAAAATACACACATTAAACACACACGCTCACACAAACACAGAAAAAAAGAGTTTGGACCAGAACACAGTCTGGATTCAGTTTCACGAAAAAAATAAAAACTTTATTAGACTCTCGGCTGACGTCACAAATATTAAGTAGGTTACCAACTTATACAAATTAGGCGTTTTATCAACTAATGACTAGAAATAAAAACTACTATCGTCCACTCACACATGAATACTGCCTCCGTGTAAAACTTCTACGTCGATCCAACTGAACCTGTTCAGCTTTGACACAAAGTGAAACTGAAGCCGTCCATGGCGACGGGTGTCCAGGTGATGTTCAGGTAAAGTCATCGATGTCAGGATGAGGGTGTGAACCTGCACGGTTCTGCTTTGGCAGAACCATCCAGAACAATAGAACTGTTGTAATGTTCATTGCGAAGCATTAATGATTTACTTATTAATAGTGACGATATTGTTAATTGTTATTCAATTAGAGATTCAGATATCAAAAGGATATTCTCTTGAGGTCCAAACTAAATCCTGTAGTCATAGAATTATTGTACGGAAGTGTAATGTTGCTACAGCAGATGAAGAAAAAACACATTAACATCACATTATAACATAAAATGTATATATTTTTTGTGTTTTTTATCATATAATAATAATACATTTAATTTATAAAATTAGCAAGATATTACATTTATAAGATAATATTACATTTACAAGATATTTTCAACCTATTTTTTTCATGTTAATACGAACTTACTGCTATAACCAGAAAACTATTGAAAGAATATACTATTTAACTAATTACAATTTTTATTTTATTATCATGTGAAAATGTTCTGGTTATATCATCATTAAAATATGCTATTTTAACAAAAATAATAATAAATTGTATTAGAACTTATACACCAACTTGTAAAAACTGTGTTTTAAAAAAAAAAAGAAATACATTTTTAAAAAAAGCTCCACCTAGTGAGTAAAATGTGAACTGTGATTTTTTTAAGCCTTAAATTTTACCAGCAATTGTGAAATTATTGCCCAAGGTCTTTTGGAGATAAAGATCCTCCTGGTGGCGGAAACATCCAACTGACGACAAATTGAATCCAGTTCTTCCTCACACTAATGTCTATGTGGGTACGACGTTTAAAATTGATGCATGAAACTGAAACGGATCTGTGGCAGCAGCGATGACGAGTCAAATAGCTGCCGCCAGGATTTCTCTCAGCTTCCGTATAAACGTGAAGCTGCGGCGAATGTCACTAATTTTGCAGCCGTTTAGTCACTGACTAATGTACGGATTAAAAAAATATATGATCTAAAGATTACCAAAGACACTGGAAGTTAAAAACCAACAAAATGAAACTCATTTTCATGGACCTGTTATAACACGTTTTAGGGGCTCGCCGCCCCCCGTTACCAAGGGGCTCGCCGCCCCCCGTCACAACGGAGACAATCAAAGTGTCCAATGCAGCCTTGAAGATAATTGGCTGCTGGGTAACATACACATATTAAAACACACACACTCAAACAAAAAAAAAGAGTTTGGACTAGAACACAGTCTGGATTCAGTTTCATGTAAAACAACTTTAATGAGATTCTCAGCTGACGTCAGAGCACAAATATTAAGTAGGTGGGAGGAGGGAGGGGGGGGGGCGACCAATCAGCTGTGAGTGTTTCAGTCCATCCACGTGTGACTACTGAGGAGTTTCATGGTTCCATTTCACGACGGTTCTCCAGAACGCTTATGCCAGTGTTGCATTTTATCCGTGTGTGTTGCGGTCGACGGAGAACAGCTGTGTTGTTCTCTGACCCCCTCAACTGTGACTGGACCCTGGGGGACCCGGCTGAGCTGGTGCTATCCCGTCAGGCTGTGTGGACGGATCTGAGGCGGTAAAGCTAAAAGTTAGTGTCTTCATACCGTCAAACCCACGGAACCTAACGGGGGGGGGGGAAAGAAAAAAGCCCATAAGAGCGTTTTGAACCCGTGACATCGCTGCCGTACTCACACATGCCGTTGGGAGCTCCGGGAAGTCGGGGGGCCATTGCCTGGACGTTTCCTCCAACGGGTATGATCCGATTGGGCATGACCGGGCCTGAAGGAGAAGCAGAGAAGAATGTATCCAGAGAACTTCAGACGGCTGAAACGATCGGCCGTGTGGTTTAGTCACGTCCTTGATGACCTAATTTATTTCTGAGGGGGCGGGGGGAGAGAGAGTGAGATCGGACCTGTGTGCTGTACTGTGAAACCTGGCTGGTTCTGCTGCTCCCTCTGCTGGCGAACCTTGATCTCGGCCTGTTTGAGCTGCTCCGAGTGGAACGTCTGTCTCTCCGAGAGGAGCTGCTGTCGCTGCTGCTCCAGCTGCACGACACACAAACAAACACACAAACACACACACACACAGACACACACACACACACACACAAACAATATAATTTAGATGAAAGATATTATTGTGGCTGTTTTCTACACGCGTCAGAGGCTATCAACAAAAATAACCAACAAGAGCAAGTTCGGCTCATTTGTGAGGAAACCCATTCAACGCACGCCGGGTCAGAACAGGGGGACCGATTGATTCCCTTGGGGGCTGATTATGGACCATAAACTGTGTCTGAAGACACACACAGACTTTAAACAGTCCAAATCTGTAGCTGTTATCTATAAAACAAGGGATCTATTGAGTAAGAAGTGTAAGCTCTCTGTTTAGTTTCAAAGAGCGTTTTGTCGAAGGTGCAGAGATGGTTTGGTCATGTGACGTCGAGCGGACCCAGCAAGCGGACCCGAGGGTTAAGACGGGTTACAGCAGGTTCTGTCTTTACTCACAGCCTCTTTCTCGCGGTCCATGATGGTCTCCAGCTCCTCAAAGTGTCTCAGCTTTATCTCCAGCTTCTTCATCTGGGTCTCCACCAGCAGGGCCACCAGGGACTTGATCTTCCTTTCTTCGACGGCTGCCAAGTGCTGGAAAAGCAGACAAGAAGAAGACGGGAGAGTCAGTCGAATAAGTGACGGTCCGGGTCGGTGAGCGCATGTGACAGTTGAGGAGGGAGGAAAGGGAAAGATGAAAGAAGAGGAAGACGGGGGAGGAGGAAGGTGAGGGGAGAGTAATGAGAGAGAATAAAGGGGGAATGAATTGGCTGTGGCGGAGCGTGTGAGCGAGGAGGGACAGGAGAGAGAGAGTGAGTGAGTGAGTGAGTGAGTGAGTGAATGTCTGGGACTGCAGTTGTTCTAACTATTCATCCATTAACCTCAGGGGGTGTGGAACTTCTTCCCCAGAAGTTCAAACACCAATTTGAGTACATATGTTAATATCGCTCATGTACCTGTTCACCATGTTTGAATTTAGATCCAGCAGCTGATGAGCGTCGCTCAGCACCGAGGTGAGAGACAGGAGGAAACATCCTCTGCTGAACTGGGTCTATGCCGTCGGGCTTTACAGAACAACTATATCCCCGAGAAGCCCCCAATCCCCTGCGTTGTACAAGCAATCCCCCTAATTGAACTGCTCAGATCAAATGCGACTCATTAATAGTCTCAAACATTCCTTATTGACTCGACCGGACAGTTTCTATGAAGTCAGCAGTCTGCTCTCAATAATGAAGATAATCACGGTTAACTAGTTTTTCTGAGCTCGGGAATAAAAACAAGTCAGATTTCCTCATGTCAATTCATGGGAAATAAATGTAGACACAATCAGACTTATGGTCGGGAAGTTCCGGACAAGAAACGACGTTTTACACAAAAAGTCATCTGGTGATTCAAATATGAACAATAACAGAAAAATAAGAAAAATGTACTTTAGATTTCCTTGAAGGCGGTTCATATGAAGTTAATTTGGATTACATCGGACCCAAGGTTGAGAAATGATGACCCGAAAACCTTTGGAGGTAAAGCCCCCCCTAGTGGTGAAAACATGCAACGCACCTTTCCCAAAATCTATCACCTATCCTCAGTGAGGGTAAAAAGTCAGAAAAAGAACCATGAAATACTTTGAGTCGTTGCGTTAAAACGAAGAATCTGCCGCCAAAACAATAACAATTCCATAATATCCCCGATCAAAAATATCTTATCTCAATAGAAACTTTAAAACTGTCTACTTTTTAAACTTTATTCATTCTTTAATCCCTTTTTTTGTTGTTGACCAGAATTTATATCTAACCCTTACCTTGGCCTTTGTGGCGGCCGACGATAGAGCAGCTGCTGCCGCCGTGGTGACGCTGCCCTCCACCACATCCTGCTCCATCACTCTCCCATCATCCACGTCTCCCTGCTGCCGCCCCGGGCACTCGTCTTCATCGCATTTTCCTGCGTCGGGAGAGGGAAATGTGTTTAAGACGCAGACATGTAGAGATAATCCACACAGATGCACTCAACAGAAACACTGACTTTTCCCCGAATATTCTCCTTAGTTCGAGGAAGAACTGGATTGATTTTGGGACCGGTTGGTTTTATATTTCTGACACTAGGGGGAGCTTTATCCCTAAAAGTTTTCGGGGGATAATATCTCAACCGTCGGTCCGATTTATTCCAGCCTCGGTGCCTATGAATTGAATGGATGAGATCCATCATGTATATTTTCGTGTAATACTTTAATTGTTAATATTTTATACACAAGGGATCACTTTTTTTTACAAAACACACAGTTTCTTCGGACATAACGTCCTAAACCCTCGGACTGATTTAAGTCCTGATTTGTTTCACATGAATCCACTTGAGGAGATCTGTCATGTTTTACTGGACATAACGTCACATTTCATTTAAGGAGTTAAATCAGGGGGACTGGGGACTTTTCAGTCTCATTCTTTGGAGGGAACACAGCGGTGCCCAGCAGGGAACTGAGCTTGTAAAAGCCAATGATTTAAATCTGCTGGGTCAAGATTTTTATCTGGATTTATCAGACGTGCTTTTTGGGCCGGAGAGAAAAGAGGCAACCCCTCGGAAATAATGGAAGTGGTGAAACACAGAGCTGTTGTTTGTGAATTTGATGCTAAAATCTCCAGCGTATTCAATCCCCCATGTCCCTTTGAGCGCCTGTTCTTCACATATTTACATACCCTCTGCCTCCTCTTCAAGGGCATTTTCAGCATTTTCGCTTTTCACCACTTCTCCCTCCACGATGGGCCCGCCCTGCTCCATCTTGAGCCCATCTGTGCTCAAAAGAGCCTGAAACGGACCAAACACACTGACCGTAAAGAAATGAACTGAAATAATAACCAGATAGTACAAGAGAAACTCTCTCCAGGCACTGATTGTTCTTTCACCTGGTGGGGGGCGGAGTTGAGCTCAATCTTTTCGGAATCCGTCAAGTCTAACATACAGGGGAAGAATAAATGAGAGATGTGATGTAGAAGAATTATGGACAAAGAGAGTCATTTCCATATTAGAGTGTATATATATATATATATATATATATATATTTCAGATTGGTAGCAGTCTCACCTGTTTCATCAAGCTGGTTGGATGCTTCGGCGATCTTACCCACCGACTCCTCCTGCACGATTGAAAACACCTCTGAAAGCAAAGAGGCAGAATCACCGCACACATACTCTTTACATATACAGCAGATCACAAACTCAGACAGAATCGGCTGTTGTGGCAGCGGGGGATTGTGTTGCAATGCAGGAAGACAGAAGCGGAAAAGCAATTGAGTTGCTGCTCCTTGCCTGGGGGCTTCAACCTTTCCAAAGCGTCTTTCTCCAACTGTACGTATTTCTTACGCCCAGATGCAATCTCCTTGCATTAAGTGCAGTTTTTCTTAGGCACAAAGATACATGATGGAAGCCTCTCCAATCGCCTCTGTTGTACAAGCAATCCCCTTGACTGAATTCCTACCAATAAAATGTTATGTAGAGAAGAAGCTCCCCCTAGTGACTCAAATATGATCTATTACAGTAAAAATATCTTTTACACAAGATTGATCTCCTCGGTTCGATTCATATGCACCAAATGTGGACTACATCGGACACACTGTTGAGAAATGTTTTGCAGCTACAGCTCCCCCTAGTGGCGGGAATATACCAACAACCTTTCCCAAACGTTTACAAGTTACCATAAAGGATCCGCGGTGGACAATACCATAATATCCACAACTTTTCGGGAATATAATCAACAAAAATGTTCAAGCTGGTCTGATCGGCCAACGTTCATGATCAATCCAATGTTGTTGTTTTGTTGTTGTTTCCCAGCATGAGGAGCTTGAAAGATGTTGCTCAGATGTCTGGAAAAACCCTGCTGTGTGCCTGCTGCCTGCTGCCATGGCAACCCAACCCTAGATAAGCAGAAGGAAACTGACGGATGGATAAGCGCCTGGCGGTTCCCCCTAATGCAAATTTGCTCTCCTCTCACCTAGTGCTGCCTTGGCGGCAGACGACGCCACCCGCGGGTCCACCACGGACGCCAGGAAGGCCACGGTGCTCATGACGGGATTTTCTGATTGGCTGAAAGGCACGGGCTGGAACGCCAGCGGGCCGAGGGAGGCCGATGAATCTTCTAGGTACGGGTCTTCAATAGGCAGACGGAGGAAGTGGAGGATGCACTCGTCCTGCGTTCTGGAGCCGACGTGCTCAGAGACTTTGTTCCAGTCGTCTCTGTAGACCTCCAGGGCCTGAGAGGGGCAGGAGAGGCGTGGGAACAAGACAACAAACATTTCCCCTTTTCAGAGGGAATTAAATGATGTGGATCTATGACTGAAAGCCAAAGGAAAAGCTTTCTCACCTCTAATAGCAGGAGCGTCTCCTGCTCTGTCCACTCCCTTCCTGCACTCGCTCCTTTAGTCTGAGAGAGGCATGATGAGAATCCTTTAAGACTATCTTTAACTACACAACATGTTAAAAAAAAATGAGATAGGCTAGAAAAAGAATATTGGGATGAACGTGGAATTAGGCCAGTGTACAAAGTGTGTTGTGTGAGACCTTCGGGTGTTTCCTGGCGTAGATATCGGAGCGCAGACCGAAGTTCTGGCAGTCTGAAGGCTTCTCTCTGCTCTTTTCTTGGAAGAACAACATGTGCTGCGAGGCCGACACCTGTCAGAGAGACAGCAGGGCCGATGAAGAGCCGTTCCGCTTCATGATACAGCTGATAGGCTGAGCTGTGTGCCTTACCTGCAGGGGTTTGTGTTGTAGGGGCGCCAGACCGGTCGGTGTGTCAGCCAGAACATTGAAATGAGGGGTGGGTGGGGGTCCCATGGGAAGGGGTCTACTCTCTGCATCCACCTGGTAGTTGATCACGCCCCACTGCTCCAAAAATGCGTGAACCCTGGAGGACAGGGATATTTTAGTTTCCTATTCATTTCACTGTCTGCAGCTGTAAAATTGCCAAATACAGTATAAGAATCATACCGGCCAGTTTATTAGGTCCACCTGTCCAACTACTCCTTAATGCAAATATCTAACCAGCCAATCACATTTAGGCATGTAGACAAGCTCAAGACCACCTCCTGAAGATCAAACCCAGCACCCACCCACCCACATTTAGATGGCCGAATTTGGCCGAATTTGCCGAATTCGGCGTAAACTACATGAGAGCATGGATCCATCCAGCCTTTCATCAACGGTTCTGGCTGAAGGTTGTGATGTAACGGTGTGGGGGATATTTTCCGGCCACACTTTGGGCCCCTCGGTACCAACTGAGCCTCGTTTAAACACAACGGCCTACCTCAGTTTTGTTGCTGACCACGTCCAGCCCTTTATGACCGCAGTGGACCCCTATCCTGAAGGCAACCTCCAGCAAGATCACACGACACCTCACAAAGCGCAAATCCTCTCAAACTGGTTTCGTGAACATGACAAAGAGTTCCCTGGACTCAATGTCCTCCACAGTCACCAGATGTCAGTCCAATAGAACTTTTGGAGCGTGTTGGAACGGGAGGTTCACACCAAGACTAGGCAGCCGACAAATCTGCAGCAACTGCGTGATGCTATCACGTCAATCAATATGGACCAGGATCTCCTAGGAAAGTTTCCAGCACCTTGTTGAATCTATGCCACGAAGAATTAAAGCAGTTCTGAAGAGTAAACAGGGTCCAACCCGGTACTAGCAGGGCGTGCCTAATAAAGTGGCCGGTGAGTTTAGTACCGGCCCCTCCTTCTCCACATGGACAGACTAAAAACATTACTAACATATTGACTCTTCCTTTTGCACGTGAAGCAGACATTTGGAGGCAGCAAACACATTTTGTTTTCTTTGACGTTACCTCATGACGGCACAGACGTCTCCGGTGAGGTTGCGCCTGCAGGTTGTTGAACTAAGGTATTCCTGTGGGTTGAGCCGGTACGTGTCAATCATGAAGTTGCGGTAGGCCAGGAAGCTGCAACACGCACGCACACGATCACGTTTTTAGAGAAAACCATCTCCATCGTCTGTTGGACTCTGAATATCGAAGACCGACCGTCTGAAATACTCACATCTCTGGAGATTTGGATTTGTTCTTTCCGTTGAAGAATTCAGGCAGAGCGCGTTTCTCTGTGGAGTGAATGCTGGAGGACGTGAAAAGGAAGTTTTGGTATGTTGGTGAAGAAAGCACATCCACCAGCCATAACATTAAATCCCCCTGCCCTAATATCGTGTCGATCCCCCTCGCATGTATTTACCTGTTGTAGTTGAACCAAGACGTGTAACTCGGTATTATGATATGATGGGTCTGTTCTGTGATGTTGTCCTCTCCCTCTGACAAACGAGACATCTCCCCTCGCCCCTCCTCATCGTCCTGGGTACAAACATAAACGCAGAGTGAATCTGTGAACCCTGACACAATGACACTGAAATATACTGAAATATACCCTCCTGCAATCAAAAAAAAATTGTTCTTTCATCCAAGATATTTTCAACGTCATATTTACCCTCGCCGTGAAATCATCCTCTGGTTCATCTGGAGAAAGGGAAAGTAAAGGAACGCTTGAAAGTCTAGGTTCTCGAGATAAATCGTGTTATATTTTCTTTTTTTCATGCTTTAAAAATGTTGACACGTTTACGCCTGCTGCGTTTCTCCTACGACGTCAGTCGTAACTTATGAAAACCTACCCAGGTCAGCCATGATGCCTCCTTTGACAGGAGTGTTCTCGCTGTCTTTCTTCAGGTTGACTGCAAGGTGCAGAGACACATTACAAACATATTCTACTTGTCTGAATACTTCATGGCCGTGTCGTTCGCTTTTAGCGTCTTACCTATCTTGGGTAGTACCACCTCCTCCATGTTGGGAACAGGGGTAGGGTCCTCCATGTCTTTAGTCAAGTCCTCCTCTGCCTCTTCTTCCTGCTGTCCACGCCTTCTCCTGCTCATATAAAAACAAACAGCCAAACACTTTTATTTTTTTCATTTACATTATATTTGTTTAACCAAGAAGATTCTTGGGATTTTTTTTTTTTTTTTTGACGGGAGTCTTTGAAAAAGTAGTTTCCCCCCCCAAAAAATAAAGAAAAACACCAAATGAATCGCCTCCTGTTGAATCAAAGCTGGTTGGTCGTACCCCTTCTTTGATTTCTTTCTGCCGTCAGACGAGGGGGGAGAGGGGGAGCGTCTTCGTTTTTTGGAGGGGCTGGTTTTGGAATCCTGCAAGGGAGAGCAGTAGACGATGGAAAACTAAGAAAGCAAGAGTTTGAGCAACATTGACTGAAACATCACGAATCCAGATTATTTGCATTTCAAAAAAAAAATAGAGTCTTGTGTTTCACTTAATACACTTATATACTACTACTATTTAATATCTAGAACTACGCGGTCATCCCCGACAGCAATGGTATATCCCCGAAAAGCCCCCCATCCCTTGCGTTGTACAAGCAATCTCCCTCATCAATGACCCAGTCCTGTGATCTGGGAGATAAAGCTCCGCCTAGTGTTGGAAACATAAAACCGACCTTTCCAAAAAAATCAACCCAGTTCTTCCTCACGCTAAGGTCTTTGTTGGTGTAAAATATGACACTGAATCATAAAACAAGTTTTTGAGTTATCCTGTTAAATGTAATGATAATGCCTTTTCCTTCACGGGCCCTCCAAGTGATCAGAACTTCACACGAACCTGGTCGTCTCGGAGGTGGATACGATGTCGGAGAATGACAGGTATGTTCCTCTCATCCACACAATAGTCTTCTTCGTTCATCCACTCGTTGAAAACGTCCGTGTCCAGAACCCAGCCAGCATGGACCTGAAGTGCACACGCCCACACAAAACGAGTGATAACGTGAGGCATGATGTTCAACCGCGTGTGTGTCAAGTGTCCAAACCATAAACACACACAGAGGTCACTTCCCCTGATAAATTAGCTAATTGTGAGCAAACTGGAGAAATGCCTTTTTTCTGTAGTAAACTGATTCCTAATCATCAGTTGTTTTGGGGGGTTTTGTACGTGTTCTGCAGTACTGACCCGCCAGGGTTTTTCTGTGACCGGCAGCTCTTCCACCTGTCCCTCAACATCACTTGAGGACAGCCAGCTGTCATAACTGTGGGGGGAAAAAAAAACAAGAGATATTGGAGCATTTTCTGTGTGTGTGTGTGTCTGTGTGTATATGTGTGTGTGTGTGTGTGTGTTCACGTATTACCTGTCAGGGTGCATGCCCCAGTGTACCAATACATGTTTGTCTTTCCGCATGACAGGACGCATCCATTCATCTGGAAAATAAATGCACGAGACCAAAGTGTCCCTCAATTAAAATACAACTTTGCATTCAAGAGGACAAACACACATACACACACCACCTTGAACTGACCTTCCTCTGTACAAGCAGGTGAGGGGTAAATATGGTGACTGGCGAGTTTTTGGTCCTCAGTGACTGTACCCTGTGGAAAGACGGACCGATTATCAGGGAACCACTGGGCCTCTTGTACTCTGTGTACTTCAGTGTATAAACTTTATCCTCTGTCTGATGGTGTCTGCAGCCTTTTTACCTGGTGTTTAGTGACAATAGCAGTAAGTCTGTTAGCCAGCTCCTCATCCAGTGTCGGGTCCAGATACACTGCAGGCAGTGACCTACAGCTGTTCTGTAGACAGACGAAACACAAAAACGAGTTTGTCAGTGACGTGACCCTGACGGGCTCATGTGTGTGTACTTATGTGCAACTATGTCACCTGGATCAGCGTTTTTTCAACGGCACCAAACATCTCAACATTCCTTTCAGTTCTGGATGGATTCTGCAGGTCAAACCTCCTCCTATAAAATTGGAAATTGA
>VRLP01006028.1:5000-31720 GCA_009660295.1 Lophius piscatorius | reverse complement strand
TCTCACTGTGTCCCCATGTGTCTCACTGTGTCCCCCCTGTGTCTCACTGTGTCCCCATGTGTCTCACTGTGTCCCCCCTGTGTCTCACTGTGTCCCCATGTGTCTCACTGTGTCCCCCCTGTGTCTCACTGTGTCCCCATGTGTATGTGTATGTATGTGTATTTTCTCCGTTTCTATACACTGACTTCTGAAAAGCTAAAGATAAATCCCGACACGTCGTCCCGATTAAAACCCTTCATTATGCTTCGGTCAAATCCGTCCCTTTGGCAATAATGTGTCTAGACACACTTTTATAGTGGTTTTAAAATAACCTTCAGTTATTCTTTGATCTGTACGTCTGTAACGTCTCATGTCTTTAAAACCATATAAAAACCAGATCAATACCAGGTTTCTGTGCGCAAAAACGCTGCAGCGGTAACGCAGAGATATGACGCCCATAAAAGCTGAGCTGTACGTAATCCAGATGTGAACTTTTATCCAGAGGTTAAATCTAAATCTAAATGTATAGAAGTTGTTTTGTGTAGGTTTTAATGACGATGACGATGATGATGACGGTCCTGGAGTGAAGGGAGACACATCATTAAACATTACATGTTAGTATTATTTTTCTAAGCAACCTGTTGACGGACAGTCAGAGATCAGCAATAAACATGATTTTGGTACATAAGTTTTTATTAAAAAATATAAATTAAAAAAACACCTTAGAAGACGTAAAATGTCTCCTCCTGAAACTACCATAAAATATTAACATTATTTTTTGATCTTTAACACTAACTCAGTGCTTTCAATTTATTTATTGCCAGAATTTTAACCCATTTAATAGGACTTTGTTTACATGATGACCCTGTTTTATTCTGTTGTGTTTATGTTATTACGTACAAAAATGACAAAAAAAAAGGTTAGTAACCATTTCTGTCAAACATTTAATCTGGACTGGATTATCTTTGATTACTGAACCCAAAGTGTCTCCCACTGGTGGTTCCACTGGTGATTCATGATGAATATTTGGGTGAACGGGTGAACGCTGACTCGTGTGGTAAAAGCGCTTTGATTGGTCGATCGGACTAGAAGAGCGCCGTATAAGTATATTCCATTTACCATTTTAATAAAAAGACACCTTTCATCCCCTTCAATGATTTAAAAAGTCCATTCCTGTTGAAACTGCCGTAAAGTTTCATATATTTTACGGACTTCATGGTTTTAACTATAGAAGAGTCAATTCATTATAAGCATTTTAACCCTTTAAATAACTCGCCTGTTTTGATAGTGTGGAAAAATATAAAACAGTTATTGTCCAAAGTGAATAGAACTAGTTTTAATAAATGTATTGTGGGATCTTCAAATCATAAGGATGATGTCTATGTCAGTATTACATTATTATTATTTTTTAAAAAGCACACATAACACTCTAGTAAAACGTCCCCTTCCTGAAACGATCATAAATATATATATATATAAATATTATTTCACACTTTTAACTAACATTAGTTCTGATCATAACTATCAAATATTAATTTATCAGAACGAAGAATTATAACTGCTGCAGGAAGACGAAGACACACACACACACACACACACACACACACACACACACACACACACACACACACACACACGGATAGTGAGTTTTAATTCTTAAGTTTAACCAAATCTCTATTTTCCTTCATCCTAAGAATAAACATCCAAAAACATTCGCTCCAGCGTGATGACCTCACCACTGGGCGTGGTCACTATTGAGTCAGATGACTACCGTTAGATGGACACGCCCTCATTTCTCCACTGAATATTATAACCGTGATGTAAGAAAAACGTTCAGCGCCCGAGTCTCCATCCGAACCTTGTTCACCTTATTAATTCATGCAAATATTAGAAACTATTTGATGGGATGGAGACTGAAACCCTTTGATGTGCAGCATTGTCGGAGCGCCGGCATGATGAAAACTCCCCGAAATCCCGTCTGAAGTCCCGGCCTGTGAAGAAACTTTTATTCCCGTGGATAAAAAGAACCGGCGGTACCATTTTCAGCCCGAATGGGCTTTTAATTGCATGTGTCGGAAACAGAATTAGAGCAGTCCAACACAATTAAAACAGTATATATATCATTATTTTTCTTCTATCATTATACTCCGGCGCCGTTTCATCTGAAGAGCGTTGGGTTCGGATCAGCGCTGGTTTACGATGAATGCACTCTTGAGATGCTGCTGCAGCTAATGGGATTAAAAGGAAACTCCTGCGTTATAAAATGTTTTAAACCGACTTATTATTCAGTGTTAAGACTTATTTACGTTACATTCTTCTGTCACGAGGAGAAGCGGGCCTCACATGAGGAGAACCAGAACCGAGGCCTCCAGAAAAGTTTTGTTTTTTTCTCACCTTGGCTTCCGACGTTTTTTGATTGCCAGCATCCTACATGAGCGGCGGCGCAAAGGTCAGAGCCACGGCGCCGTGACGATAGATTTAACACATTTTCCCCGAGACGGCGGAGAGAAAGGACGGCGTAAAAGGAAGAAGACATGAATCTAAATGGATCGGTCGGCCGCCGCTGGTCTGGGACGACGGGGAGTCAGCCGGCAGAAAACCAGGAGAAGAGGGGAAATCTATTTTAGCCAATAAGAAAAGAGCGAGAGATTGGATTCTATTCTGCACTGTAAAAAATGTCTCCATGACATTACAGTAAAAATACTGGCAGCTAAGGTTGCCAGCATGAAACCATTTTGTTATCTAAAACACTATATTACTGTAAAACACGTTTGCAGTTCCGTGCAGTATATACATTTTACAGTAAAATACTGCATAAATCATCTGACTGGCAGCTACAGTTACCAGCAATTTACTACTTTTTACAGTGTACCTACTGTTATCTAAAACAACACACTAGTACTGTAAAAACGATTGCAGTTCTGAACAGTATATAAGCTTAACAGTAAAATACTGTAAGGTTTTTACGGTAAAATGGAAACATTTTTAAATTACAGCAGAAAATGGCAGCTACTGTTGCCAGTATGATAAATCTACTATTGTATACAATATATTACAGTAAAAATATAACAGTACTGTATATGATATAGGTCTTACAGTAAAATACTGTAAAAACAGCCAGTTCAGGGAGCTTATCTCTGAAAAATACTTGGGACGTTATTTGACAGTTAAGTTGAGGAGTTAAATGAAGGAGTGAGAAGGAGTTAAATCGGGGTATTGATTGTACAACGCAGGTGAGTGGGGACTTTTCGTGGATATAATCTTGCTGTCGGGGACGACAGCAGAGGCCAAGCGTATCATACTGCAAACATTTTGGCCTTAAAAAGATCCACATTTACGGTATTATAATGTATGTAGGTATATTACCGTTGACTTTTAACAGCCATTTCTTACAGTGTACAGTTTTGTGTAGTGTGCGTTCTTTGACTTCGTCTCCTCGTGTTCATCAATCCTTGATTATCCACTTTACAACAAATACATTCTTCTACTCGTCTTCTTTTTTTTTCTTCCTCCAGACGCCTGGAGCGGAAACATCGATGGTCACCGGGGAGATCCCGCCCAAACATGTAATTATGAGCAACGCAACTGGAGCAACATGCTAATCTTTGTTTCTTGCATTTATATTCATAGAGTATAAAACGACTTCTCCGCCGTTTCCGTGTTTGGCGGTAATAGAATCTCTCAATTAGGCCGTGTGATGAAACCAAATGAGCCGTTTTCTGGCGAGGACGGTAAATAGTGTCCCTCCTAATTGACAAGCGCGGAATCATTCCTAATCGTAATAACAGGGCCTGCTTCGCGGCGCTGGCGAGCGGCGAGAGCGGCGCTAAGACAATGACGGCAGCGACGGCCTGAAAAAGTGGATGCGACTTCATTTGGAGTGGCAGCGGATGATGCGCCATGATTAGCTGACAGAAGTGTCGGCCGGATGGAACAGAGGTTGTTGTTGTTTGTTTGTGTGTTGATGCTGAGGCTGCAGAATACACGACATTAACCCCCGAGAGAAAAACACAAACACAAACACTTGTTTACGGCGGACGCCGGCGCCGGCCATCAGCACATCCAGTCATTTAATTACAAGCCAATTTGAGAATTGATTCTTCATTTGAGGCATTTATGAGGCAAGAGGGATGAAAGCTGGTCGGACGTGAAGATGACTCTCACTCCTTCACCTGTCCATACCGGTCTGTGGACTGAGACGTCTGCAAACACTCAGATCTTAAAAAGCTGTTTGTTGTTGTGGATCCAACTAAAAGCGAAATGATTGATGTGAAATGAATCGAACTGCAGAGGAATCGTAAGTTTGAACTTGTGTGAACTTTACGAGTGCAGAGACCCGGTTTGAAAATGTTTCTGCATACGAGAGAAAAGAGACGTACGAACCCAATGTTGAGTCGTAGAAATTAGCGCCAATTAACCATCTTGATCAGGATTTTGTGTTCCCAGCATTAAATGCATTAAATAATTTAGCAATGCTGATGTTTATATAGCAGACGGTCCAAACGAGACGCAGATCAAGTCAGATCAGGATCTGTTGTTCAGAAGCATTTCAGATTCAGAGCAAGAAAAAACTAACATGCAGCTCCAGAGAGAGAGAGAGAGAGAGAGAGAAAGAGAGAGAGAGAGAAAGAAAGAGAGAGTTAGTGAGAGGGAGAGAGAGAGACTGAGAGTGTGTGTGGGTGAGAGAGAGAGAGAGAGAAAGAGAGAGTTAGTGAGAGGCAGAGAGAGAGACTGAGAGTGTGTGTGGGTGAGAGAGAGAGAGAGAGAGAAAGAGAAAGAGAATTAGTGAGAGAGTGCGAGTGAGAGAGAGTTAGTGAGAGAGTGAGAGGGAGACAGAAAGAGAGAGTTAGTGAGAGGGAGAGAGACTGAGAGTGTGTGTGGGTGAGAGAGAGAGAGATAGATAGTTAGTGAGAGAGTGAGATAGAGGAAGAGATGGAGAAAGAGAGAGAGTGTGTGGGTGGGTGAGTGGGAGTGAGGGAGAGAAAGGGAGGTGCAGTGTGGGAGAACATGAATCCATACACTCAGTATCTGATATGCTTTCATTCTCCCACCCATCTCCTTTGGAACCCCCCACAGACCGTGTGATGAACCGTCCATCTACTCAGACGTACCGGCCTGGACTCGCCATGCAGATCCATGTGGTTATGTTCCAACCACTGAAACGCCCAACAGGACCTGCAGTTGTGGAGATGCTCTGATCCAGTCTTCTAGAAATCACCACTGAGCCTTCGTCAAAGATGCTCAGAACCTTACGCGGGTCCGTTTCGGCATCAACCTCAGGACAACAAAAAGTTCACTTTCTGCCTGAAACGTCTCACCAACTGTCAGCCGCCATCGTCACGAGAGGATCAATGAAATCCTGACATCACCTGTCAGCGGTTATAATGTTGGAGGTATGTTAATGTTGGAGAGGCAGTGGCGTTGACCTCCTCCCGCCTGTCTTTACCTGTCACAAACAGGAAACCAGAGATTGCTTCACAACACCTGCTAAGGCACCTCACCTGTCGTGCATCGCCCGTCACGAGAAGCGGCGACGACGCGAGCACTTTACTGGTGACAGCGCCCGCAAGAACAGAAGCGATGGCAATAAATGATGGCAATCAAAGAGCGCCGCCTCCGTCTGACGAGGCACGAGATAAAACTCAGACACCTTCCCGCCGCTTGATAACAAATGATGAAACTGTTTTCTCTGCCACTTCTGAGTCTTCTTCAAAACACACAACAGATGGCCGGGCCTGGTGACCAAAAACAACAACAACCCTCTGATGTTATTTATTCTTTTTGTGGTCGGCTGCTTCCATATTGAACTATGAAAAAGGAGGGGGGGAACTTTTTTTCTTTGCCTGCTATGATCAATAAGATGATTCCACTGACACTCTACAATACACAGATCTGAGACAAGCCTTCTGACAGATGAGGCGTCACCTTCGTCAGAGTGACATCCTGCAGCCGCGTGAGGGTCTGCACGAGTTCTGTAATCTGGTAGAGATAAAAGGTGACAAACAACACCAGAGTGTGACCGAGCACAAACGTGCATGTGCCTCTGTGGGGCGAGAGAGAGAGGGGGGGAGAGAGAGAGAGAGAGAGAGCCAGGGAGAGAGAGAGAGAGAGAGACAGACAGACAGAGAGAGAGACAGAGAGAGAGAGAGAGAGAGAGAGAGACATGAGAGAGAGAGAGAGAGACAGAGAGACATGAGAGAGAGAGAGAGACAGACAGACAGAGAGAGAGAGAGCGAGAGAGAGAGAGAGACATGAGAGAGAGAGGGAGAGAGAGAGAGAGAGACAGAGAGACATGAGCGAGAGAGAGAGACAGACAGACAGACAGAGAGAGAGAGAGACAGCATGTTACAGGGTGTCTGATATGCTTTCATACTCCCACCCAGAATGCCTTTGGTGCTCGCTGTGCTGCAGCACACTTTGACTCCTCTTCTGATTTAATCAACCCATTACTGGTTCCGTTCGCACAATGAATCTCTGAGCGATGCTCCGCTGTAAAATGAAAACGACTGCAATGTAGATTCTGGGACTTGAACAAATCTAATTTATTTTCTAAATACATTCCCCCGTAAACAGAGCAGAACGCCGACGAGGCGGGAAACCTGCGGTACCGCTGGATATCGACACAACCCGGGAGAGGATGGGTTCTGTTTCCCCCTGCATCCACCCGTTCTCTGCACCCGCTCTTGGGGGGGGGCCCGGCGATGCTAGTTCATCGCCGGGTCAGCACACCCATGAGGGCGGACTACCCAGAAGGAATCCACGCAGACACTGAAGCCCACGTGGATTTGAACGCTGTGTGTCGACACCTCACCCCTGTGCTGCCAAGTATTACATCATGAAGAAACTTCTTCTCGTCTTCTGAAAGTCACACATTCAAGCATCAAAACGAAAATCAAAAGGACTTTAGCATAAATATATATATTTATATATTTGTACGAGATCACGTCTTTCATGGGGTTTTGTGAGATGTTTGAAGCCGTGATGTTCCACAGCCGTATCCTGTGTGACGTAATCATCCCCTCCTCTCATCTCTCCGTCTCTTCTGCATGCAGACGGATGAGAGGATGATTGTTTGCTAAACGCCTGAAGGAGAAAAAGAAAGAGCTTCTCTGCAGAAACACTGCGACACTCATTATTATTATTATTACTGTTTTTACACTGGCCCTCTTCATACTCAAGAAGGTTTCCAAGATGGAGGTGAGAGAAGTTCTGCTGGATGGTTTAGAGACGGTGGTTCTGAGCAGAAGACAGGAGGCAGAGCTGAAGATGTTCAGATGTTCTCTGGGAGTGAGGAGGAAGGACAGGATTAGAAAGGAGACATCAGAGGGACAGTCCAGGTGAGACGTCCTGGAGACAAAGTCAGAGAGGACAGATTGAGATGGTTCTGACCCGTGAAGAGGAGGGATAGTGGATCTACTGGTGGAAGGATGCTGGAGATGGAGCTGCAGGCAGGGGGAGAAGGGGAGGAGCAAAGAGGAGCTTTCTAGATGTGGTGAGGGAGGACATGCAGTTGGTTGTTGTGACAGAAGATGCAGAGGACCGGGGGAGATGGAGACCCATGAAGGGAACAGCCAAAACAAGAAGAAGAAGATGATGAAGCACTCTTCATACTCAGAAGTGTGATTATTACCAGAGAGATCTCGTCTTTGAGGACATCAGATTGTTTTTCTTTACATTTGACTTGTTACGTCTAGATTTCTGCTGAAAATGAATTCACATAAAATAACTCGGGGGACACGTTTCGTCCAACACTGGTTGATGAGGCCGAGTCACGTGATTGATCGTGATGCGTTCAGGGACAGCTCAGGGGAACGAGGCTCGGGGAAATTATTAATCAACGTGAGATAAGACTTTCTGAATCCAAAAGGGATAAAATAAGACGGACGGACGAGATGTTTTACTCCAAAGTTTCATGGTTAAAATAAATAGAACAATATTAACATAAGAAATATTATTGTATGTAATATTATTATAAATCTAATTAATGATTTAGATTAATGAACATTATTTTGAACATATTTTTGAACCCTCTGATATCATTTCTGATTCCATACCAGAGATCAAAGCTACTACTACTAACCTCTAAACTACTACTACTAACCTGTAAACTACCACTACAAACCTGTAAACTACTACTACTGACCTCTAAACTACTACTACTAACCTGTAAACTACCACTACTAACCTGTAAACTACTACTACTAACCTCTAAACTATTACTAAGAACCTCTAAACTACTACTACTAACCTCTAAACTACTAATACTGACCTCTAAACTACTACTACTAACCTGTAAACTACCACTACTAACCTGTAAACTACTACTACTAACCTCTAAACTATTACTACTAACCTCTAAACTATTACTACTAACCTCTAAACGACTACTAGTAACCTCTAAACTACCACTACTAACCTCTAAACTACCACTACTAACCTCTAAACTACTACTACTAACCTCTAAACTACTACTACTAACCTGTAAACTACTACTACTGACCTGTAAACTACTACTACTAACCTGTAAACTATTACTACTAACCTCTAAACTATTACTACTAACCTCTAAACTATTACTACTAACCTGTAAACTATTACTACTAACCTGTAAACTAATACTACTAACCTGTAAACTATTACTACTAACCTCTAAACTATTACTACTAACCTGTAAACTACTACTACTAACCTGTAAACTATTACTACTAACCTCTAAACGACTACTACTAACCTCTAAACTACTACTACTAACCTGTAAACGACTACTACTAACCTCTAAACTATTAGAACTAACCTCTAAACTATTACTACTAACCTCTAAACTACTACTACTAACCTGTAAACTATTACTACTAACCTCTAAACTACTACTACTAACCTGTAAACGACAACTACTAACCTCTAAACTACCACTACTAACCTATAAACTACTACTACTAACCTCTAAACTACCACTACTAACCTCTAAACTACCACTACTAACCTCTAAACTATTACTACTAACCTCTAAACTACTACTACTAACCTATAAACTACCACTACTAACCTCTAAACTACTACTACTAACCTCTAAACTACTACTACTAACCTATAAACTACCACTACTAACGTATAAACTACCACTACTAACCTATAAACTATTACTACTAACCTCTAAACTACTACTACTAACCTCTAAACTACTACTACTAACCTCTAAACTACTACTACTAACCTATAAACTATTACTACTAACCTCTAAACTATTACTACTAACCTCTAAACTACTACTACTAACCTCTAAACTATTACTACTAACCTCTAAACTATTACTACTAACCTGTAAACTACTACTACTAACCTGTAAACTATTACTACTAACCTCTAAAATATTACTACTAACCTGTAAACTACTACTACTAACCTGTAAACTATTACTACTAACCTGTAAACTACTACTACTAACCTGTAAACTACTACTACTAACCTCTAAACTATTACTACTAACCTCTAAACTACCACTACTAACCTCTAAACTACCACTACTAACCTCTAAACTACCACTACTAACCTCTAAACTATTACTACTAACCTCTAAACTACTACTACTAACCTCTAAACTATTACTACTAACCTCTAAACTACCACTACTAACCTCTAAACTACTACTACTAACCTCTAAACTATTACTACTAACCTCTAAACTATTACTACTAACCTCTAAACGACTACTACTAACCTCTAAACTACTACTACTAACCTGTAAACGACTACTACTAACCTCTAAACTATTACAACTAACCTCTAAACTATTACTACTAACCTCTAAACTACTACTACTAACCTGTAAACTATTACTACTAACCTCTAAACTACTACTACTAACCTGTAAACGACTACTACTAACCTCTAAACTATTACAACTAACCTCTAAACTATTACTACTAACCTCTTAACTACCACTACTAACCTCTAAACTATTACTACTAACCTCTAAACTACTACTACTAACCTATAAACTACCACTACTAACCTATAAACTATTACTACTAACCTCTAAACTACTACTACTAACCTCTAAACTACCACTACTAACCTCTAAACTATTACTACTAACCTCTAAACTACTACTACTAACCTATAAACTACCACTACTAACCTATAAACTACCACTACTAACCTCTAAACTACTACTACTAACCTATAAACTATTACTACTAACCTATAAACTACCACTACTAACCTATAAACTATTACTACTAACCTCTAAACTACTACTACTAACCTATAAACTATTACAACTACTACGGAGTTTATTTCAAACTTTTATAGTATTTTTTATATTAAAATGAAAACGTCTCCTTTTGTCATAAAGTTTGGTTTCTCCTTAATCAAGACATCTTTCTCAAAAGTGGAACTTTGTATTATAACATTTATATACACTGAAATCTACGAATCACTACACGCCAAATAATGTAGTAAAATACACATATATATATATATATATATATATATATATATATATATATATATATATATATTTATATGTAGAAAAACATGGAGAATTCACTACAAGACCGGACCTCAGTAAAGAAACGCCACCACTGCTGCATATCAGGAAATCAGAGAGGGCATTGGACTTCACTTCATCGGGTTCTGCCTTCACAAAGGAGGACCGGTACCGGAGTAGAAGTCTGGTACTCTGGACCGGAGGTCTGCAGACGTAGCTCCCGTGTGAGGGTTGGTACGTCTGCAGATGTTTGTCAGGGCAGCTTTTTCACACTCTATTAGGAACAGAACTCAACCGGGCCGGGCCGTGTTTCTGTTTGGTGCAGTCATTCATGTTTTATGAGGGGTATAATATTGATTCTGAAGCAGACGCAGTCGACATTAGAGAAGAAGAAAATAAACTCTCTCTCTCTCTGAGGCTGTGCTGAGATTCACAGAGCGCCGATGCTTCAACAGGATATCTGACCATGTGACAAGAAAACATCAGAGCGCTGGAGTCACTGCAGACTGAAGACCTCCGTCGAGATCAGCTCACAACGTGAAGGGTCCATTCTGAGGAGAGAGAGAGAGAGAGAGAGAGAGAGAGAGATCGAGAGAGAGTGAGGGATCGAGAGAGGGTGAGGGATCGAGAGAGAGTGAGAGATCGAGAGAGGGATCGAGAGAGAGAGATCGAGAGAGAGAGAGAGAAAGAGAGAGATCGAGAGAGAGTGAGGGATCGAGAGAGAGTGAGGGATCGAGAGAGAGTGAGGGATCGAGAGAGAGTGAGGGATCGAGAGAGGGAGCGAGAGAGAGAGAGATCGAGAGAGAGAGAGAGAGAGGGATCGAGAGAGAGAGAGAGAGAAGGATCAATAGAGAGAGAGAGATTGAGAGAGAGAGATCGAGAGATCGAGAGAGATCGAGAATCCTGACCTCATAATTCCAGTATTACAATAAGAGGATGATGCAGAGTTTGTCCCAGATCCATTTTCAGTTTCCCCAAGTCAGAACCAAAGAACTTCCCGTCGTTTATTCCGATTTACGGCGTGAGAAACGGCCGACGTCACCTAAAAACAAGCCAGTTCTTTGTGTGTCTTTCATTCCCCCTCTCCTCCTCCTGCCTCTAACAATACCAGAACCATTTACAAACACTTTCTCGATCCAGATTGCTCAATTAAGGAGATTAGGGATGATTTAGGGGACAGTCTGAAGGAACCAACTGGGCTTTTATGAGCCCATGTGAAGGAAAACTTCCCATAATGCAGCTGTAATTCATTAATTACATGACGTTATTTGATAACACTGCCTGCTGAGGGGATTTAGTGGGATAACGTTTCCGTCTCCTAACCTTCAGTGGTTAGCTCGCTTTTGAAACAGTCATCGACTGACGGCGAAGGATCGGAGCTACGTTTGTGTCTCTACTCCACGCCTGAGTGCAAACATTCTTTTTTCCTTTATGAGGGTAGCACTTATGACGTCGTTACAGCGAGAGAGCATATGAACGAGGTGTGTGTGTGTGTGTGTGTGTCTATATCTATAATGATATATAGAAATAGATATATAGATAGATAGATGTATGTATAAGTAGTGACATTCTTTGTTTCCATGGAAACGTGACTGTCCATCTAACGACTTACTAACTATACATTCTAGCTTCACAAAAACTTAAGAACTTAAGTTAGAAACTTCACGTCATTAGACTCGATACTTTAGATCTCAGTTTGGGAAATTCAAATTCAAAACTTTAAACATTTCTCTTTACTGTTTCCATGGAAACAGGATTTTAAAGGTGAGTCTGGAGGTCGGTCCCTCTGTAAAAAGTACGGTCGCCGTGACTCTTTGTCGTTTCCATGGGAACACAATATTTAATCTGAGTTCAAAAGAAGATCAATCAGACAAAGTTGATCTACCAAACTCTACAAACTGGCTCCAACAAACTTTAGATTAGGAATGTCTGCATTGTTCTTGGTTTCCATGGAAACTTGATTTTTGAGCTGAATCTGACGGGCGATCATCTGCGACTTGAGAGAATCTCACACGACATAGAATCTATCAAACTATATTCTATATTTGTCCCTTTTGATATTTAGACGCTCGTGTTACTTTTTTCTGGTGTTGTTTCCATGGAAACGTGTTTTTTTTTTAGGCGACTGACGGGTCATTCTGTCCGGAGCTCATCTGGTTTTAACTGGAGATTCTAACTTCACCAAGATTTTACTCAATCTGACAACCATCAGAAGTTTCTGTAGATAAAAAAGAAATAAAAGTTCCATTCAGTGTTACTGTATAATGAACCAGATTTTATTCTGGACAGAAAAATGGCGGCTGGACAAAGATTCTAGTATGTCAGCAAAACTATAAAAGTGAGTTCCAGATGTTTCAGGTGAGAAAACTATAAAACTGAGTTCCAGATGTTTCAGTAAGAAAACTATCTGCAGATAGTTTTCAAATGTGAAATCAGGAACTTTCCTTACGCTTTTAAACTAACGGCATCAATAAAGATATAATATCTACTGACGGTTGTGGAGAGACGAAGGCTGTGTTTGGTTCCATAGAAACACGGATCGTGTCGTAGACACAGGATTTCTTCTCATCGGGGAAAACCAAAGAGGTCGGTCCAGACGGACGCGCCTACAACCAGAAACCCGATAAAATGGAAGCTTTAATCAATCGATCTTGTTGGAGGTATCCTCTGGAGTGGCGGGGGATTATGTTAAGTGGAAAATCAATGAAGCTGCTTGATAGGTTTCTTCTTCTCTCTTTTTTTATCTGACTTTTTCAATTAAAAACGGATCCGACCGCTCCAGGTTGGGCCTGCTTCGTCTATTTTGAGCGAACACCATCGGCCTCGGGGTTTTTAAAAAAAAAAAACACCAAAAAAAACACATAATTGCTGGACGAGTGAAGTAAAAAAATATGGATAAAATGATTTGAGCCTGGCGTGTGATCATGTGATCATGTGATCATGCCAGGCTCACCAGCTGCACAGAACCCGACTCTCAGATTTCTCAGCGCCTGGATCGACTCCAGTCCAAGAACATTTAAAATATACTCGACTCGATCCAAGCTGCAGTTAGACGAGACCACCAGTCCTGCTTCCTCTGGAGGCGGAGCTCTGGCCCTCACATCACTGAGGTGAACATCCGCAGATACCTGGCCTCGCGAAAGAGCAAAGACTTTGGTTCTGGTCCGTGTCGGACACTCTGCAGAAATGAGAGAATTAGAATGAAATATGGAGTCCATTTATGAAGAAGTGGGGCCGAACGGCCCCTCGTCGGAGCTTCTCCACGCATATTCAGATGATGGAAACCTTTGGACGGGTCGTTTCTCTCAGCTGCTTCATTAAGTAGTCAAAGTCAAAAGTGCATTGCCTCCTGAAACGGAAACAAAAAAATAAAAAGAGGAGCGGAGTGAAGATAAAGATGTACAGAGGTGGAACGCTGGCGAGGTTTCTCTTTGCTCCGGCTCAAATTCCAGAAGATGAAAAAATACGTTGGCTCCAAAAACAGTTGGAACACAGAAAGGAGAAAAAAAAGAAAAAAAAAAAAGGGCAGGGGTTTTTAAATTTCATCCCGACTCACGTTCCTCCTCAGAGGAAGAGTTTCAGCATATTAAGAACGCAAAGAACAGATGAAATTAAATTAAATAGTTCTCAGACATGTTCCTGTTTGCAACATGGAACAGGGCAGCAGAAGTCGTGAGGATGTAGCAGGAATAGTAACTCATTAAAGCAGGTATAATAACTCATTAAGAACAAATCTACAATTCCCAAAAAATTTAAGAAAATTCTGCGGGGGACGGTTTACGTGATGACATCATTCATCAATGCAGCAGCGAACTAGTTAGCACACATGGCTAATGCCAGAAGAAGAAAAACGGCTAACCAACTAGCTGCTAACTAGTCAGGTTTAGCCTAAACATCATAGGGACCATTGTTCCAGTTCCGTGATAGTATTCTTCTTCTGAAGTAAAGTAAGAGCCTAAACTCGCAGTTTAAACGGAACGTACTTACCTGAGAAATACTTTACACAGTCTAAGCTGTCTTACTCCACAGCAAGGGTCTATCCCCAAAAAGCCCCCAATCCCCTGTGTCGTACAAGCAATCCTCCTCAGGTTAAGTGTGAGGTTCTGTCCAGAGTGTTTAGGACATGGATCGGTCCAGGACTGATTAGACTTTGGTTCTGTGAGATGTCGGACTAATATCTAATGGATACCTGGGAAAAAATTAAAAATTTTCCTGGAGCCACCTGAGGTTTCTGGGTTTTTATGCAACCCAGCAGACATGTGCAGGAAGGGATAGAAACCGGGCTGACTGATGTCGGGTCAACGGTGGGCTTTGATCTCGACGCTCTTCTCTTTTTCAAAAAGAATAGAAAAAAGAAAAGTGAAGCGTTTGATGGTTTGAAATCAACCGGTTCCTTTCAGCCGGTGCCAGACGGGATGTTTCTCCCGCTGGATTGGATTTACTTCTGATTACAGATTAATTCTACGCTACTTGTTCTGCCTTTTATTTTCCAAAAGTTGAATCTCTTCTAGGTTGAGAAGAAGTTCTGATGGGTTCCTACATTTTTGTCCTCAAACATACTAAGAAGGAAGATTTACCAGGTGAAAGACTGACAAACAAGATGTGAAACAACAACATTCCCTCAGAACCACTCAGAGAGAGAGGTCCATGTGAGGATCAAAGGCACAACCAGAACCAGAACCAATCAGCTGAGAGAAGTCCGGAAGATTCATGCTGAAGGGGTTTCTCTAGGTGTGTGTGTGTGTGTAGGTATGTGTGTGTCTCTGTAGGAGTGTGTGTCTCTCTGTAGGCGTGTGTGTGTGTGGTGTGTAGGCGTCTCTGTATGTGTGTGTGTATGTGTGTATGTGTGTGTGTGTATGTGTGTATGTGTGTGTGTGTACGTGTGTTTGTGTGTGTGTAGGCGTGTGTGTGTGTCTCTATGTGTCTGTGTTTGTGTGTGTGTGTAGGCATGTGTATGTGTGTATGTGTGTGTGTATGTGTGTATGTGTATGTGTGTATGTGTGTGTGTGTATGTGTGTATGTGTGTGTGTATGTGTGTTTGTGTGTGTGTAGGCGTGTGTGTGTGTCTCTGTATGTGTGTGTGTTTGTGTGTGTGTGTACGTGTGTTTGTGAGTGTGTGTAGGCATGTGTATGTGTGTATGTGTGTGTGTGTACGTGTGTTTGTGAGTGTGTGTAGGCATGTGTATGTGTGTATGTGTGTGTGTGTGTGTATGTGTGGAGGTCAGGTGGAAACACATCTTAATAGAAAAACTGGACCCTCGGTTGTTTTGCAGAACGGATTTGGACAATCGCTCGTGTTCGGCACAAACACGATTGGACCGGATCTGGAAGGAGGCGAGGTCACGTCTAACGTTACGCTTAGAGAGTCAGAAACGTAGATACGGTGGATGACGAAGAGGCTGGTGCAACTCAACGGATGGCAGTTTGAAAATGTGAAACTTACTACCCCCCCCCCCTCAAACAGGAACTTTTGTTTTCTCTGTCCCAGATATTTACACGTTATGTTAAATTATAAGTCTGTTGATTTGTTTACGCAGCAGAATCAAACAAACAGCATCGTAATCGGGCCGATCGAGCTTAAGGAGGAAAAACACAATATATACTTCAGCTAAAATAAATACAGTTACTGGTACCCTGAATGTATCTATCAAATATAAAAAGGAGTCTCCAAACTGACTTAAAGCGGTTTAACTTTAACGATACTGTGACTCCGTCTGACGCAACAGAGACGAAACCTCTTCAAAGGCGGAGCCTCCGCTCCACGATCCGTCTCAGGTTTTTCTGCACGGACACATTTGCACTTCAAACCATTGAGGCCGTTTAATGGGCCATTGTGCAGAACCGGCCGACCAGCGCGGAGGTTCTGAGCAAACATCTCCGGCGCAGGCACACAAAGCCATCTTTGATTATAAGCGAGCCACTGGGGGAAACTTCATCAACTCCTCTGCTCCTCTGCAGGAGGGGAAGGAGCAGGTGAGTGGCAGCTACTCTACTGGAGGCCACATTCTTCTTCACGTGTGGCGAGGGATCGCGCCTTTGATCCGAAGAAAGGCGGCTGCAGACGCCCCTCCAGATACGAGGCCGACCAACGGCGCCCCCGCCCCCACCAAACAGACGCGAACATCATCAGACCTGCGCCGGCTGCTGCGCCTGAACCCGGCCACGTCTCGCCTTTGAAGGTGGATGAGAGGCGGAGCTGCCAAACGTGAGAATAAGATAAGAGGAAGGTCCACTCACCCATTTCATTGTCCGACTTATTGTCCATCTCCGTGTCGGTGAGGGTGAGCGCCGAGTTGGAGCGACTGGAGAGGCAGGAATTCTGCCCAGACTTTGATCCCCAAAGAGTCATCGTACGTTCCGGTGATACAGGTTCGTGATTTTCCGTGGCGCCGGGCCCTCTGGAGTAGCTGAGCGGGTGGGAGAGGCCCGTCTCAGGGCACAGCGCCAAACCTCTGCGAGCCGCCGGCTCACAGATCCCGAGCTGCCTCAGAGAAAACGTCTGCCCTGTGAACGACAGCAGTCGTAAAGTTAACAAACCAAAGCACAACGCGGGTTAATGGCAGAGAGCCCGGCTGCTTAGAGAGAAGTCGGGGGCGGGGCTAGAGGGGACGGGGGCTAATTATTACTTTAATACCTCAGCAACACCCTCCTAATCTACTTAATCAACTTAGCAAAGCATTTCCTGACACTTAAATCACGGAGCTGCTCAAAGTGGGATCTGGAAGAGGTGGAGATTTAAAGGTGGAGATTTAAGAGGCGTATTAAGAATCTGAATAATCTCCTTAATTATACAAATAATAAACACAAGTGTAGAAATACAGTACAAGAAGAAAAACGACTCATCAGGGTTTTTTCTTTGTTTCGGACTCTCAGTCTGTTTGAAAATAACAAAAATATGAATAATAATAGAAATAATAATAGAATAGAATAATACTAGAATAAATATTACATTATTTTTTTCTCTTCATTTTTGCTGCCTGAACGTTGAATTTTCACTAAAAAAAGATTCTGAAATACAAAATAGTAGATAAATAAATGACAAAAATAAAGACTAATTAAATTGTCTAAAAATAAACAAATATATTTGTAAATAAACTAATAAACAAAATAAACTAATAATTAAATAATAGATAAAATATCTAAAATTTAAAAATATATATATATTAAAACCTAAATTATCTGAAATACAATGAATATAATACCTACAATACAAATTCAAAAAAAGATAATTTATTAAATGTAACAAAAATAAATATCTATAAAAATAGTTTTATATATACTCTAAATGTATATCTGTTCATTTAAAGTATGCAGTAAGTACGTTTGAACCCAGCTGATATATATTATTCATGTATTTCACCTGAGAGTATGAATATTTACCAATATTATTAACCCACAGCAAAGATTCTAAAGTATGTGCCAAGACTCTTTATATAGAAATTAAAAGATACAAAGTGAATAGATTTCCTTTTTTATTTCCCCCTAAAGCATTAAGTGTTAATGGAAACGGTGA
The DNA here is from genome assembly GCA_009660295.1 of Lophius piscatorius. Lineage (NCBI taxonomy): Eukaryota > Metazoa > Chordata > Actinopteri > Lophiiformes > Lophiidae > Lophius > Lophius piscatorius. The sequence continues at coordinate 13,739 of VRLP01006028.1, read as the reverse complement.
AGAATTGTAATTTTGAAATAAATAAAAACCACATAGTCACTTTAGCTGTATTCTATTACACAGAAAACATATTATTTACTCTTTACCAGATGAATACTATTAAAGCAGAGAGTTACGGTGATGCTGCAAGAAACAACAATTAAAATTAAATCCCAGAATGTTAAAAAGAAATAATGGAATTCTACCAGAGACTTCATCATAATTCCATTCATTATAAAGTGGGCACCAATTAGCTCTAAAAACAAGTAAGGGAGTAATGGAATGATTTTCTAATTGCACTTTTACGAGGCAAAGGAGCGCGCTTAAATAGAATAAAGTGCTCAAAGTTTGCTTAATTACAGAAATAAGAGCAGTTTTTAACAGCCTTTTAACAAAGAGGTCATTTACGGTTTTATTTTCCTTATTGTTTTAAAATAGTCCGGCAGGGATTGGACAGCCGACGCGTCAGAGTGACACCTTCTTCACAACACACCTGAAAGAATGGTGGAAAAGAAGATTTGAATGATTCGAACAATTATAACGAGTGTTTTCTGGCTCAGAATCTGATCTGCTGGTTTATTCCATGCCTTCTCCCTCTCTAGGCCACACCCCCTTTTGCTGGTGGAATGTTCTGATTGGTTTCTATGAGGTGTCCCACTTTTACAGGAGATCTGTTCGATGGCGGCTCGACCACGAAACACGCTGCAGTTTGTGTTTCCTGATCCACGAACGACATCAAAGGCATTTTTAGTAGTTTTAAGAGAAAGTCCCTCAGAGTTTCTGTGTTATTTTCATTTAATTTAAATTATGCTTACAACTCTGGGAAATCCTGCTGCTGATGATCCGAGGGCTGTTTAAGTGTTTTTTAAATAAAACAAACAAATGAAGGATTTTCATTTTCATCTCATCTCATCATAGTTGGAGAAATAAAACTGGGAGGTCTTCAGGTAACAAGCAGTGGTCCCTTTTTCTTTTTCTTTAAATCAAGGTCATCAAACTGTTTAGTACAGAAGAGATATGAGGGGTTTTATTTTATTTTATTTTATTTCTGACTTTCGTCTCATGTTTCTGAATTTAATCTCACAATAATTTCTCCAGAGTTATAAAAAAAGAATGATGAGAATAAGGAATAAGATTCTAATTTTGAGATAAAAGGTCAGAATTTGGTGAGAGTTCTTCAATTATAACCACAAACCAGAATTAATATAATCAAAGTCAAGAGAATTAGTGCCAGACGTTTTTTTTTTCTTTTTATCAAATTCTGACTTTATACTCAGAATTTTAAACGAGACAGAATTCTGAGAATAAAATCAGATTTTTGAAGATTTTTTTTTTAACAAAGGTCAGACTTATTTAATTAAACTCTTGAGTTCTGAAAATAATGTCAATAAAGTTAGAAATCTAAAATAAATAATTATTAAAAAAGTCACGCTGATGAGAATTCTGAGAATAAAATCTGAATTATTAAAAATCTTACAAAAATCAATTATGACGATTAAATCAGATTTCTAAAGTCAGGATTCAAAAGAAATATTTTTAAAAATCGAGAAAAGTCCAGAAATCTCCAACTAAAAATCTGAATTTTGAGTCAGAATAATTATGATGAACTCAGAAATCTTAAAGGATTTGGAGAATTAATCCAGAATCACCAGGACAAAGTCGGAATAAGTCCGTTTTGCTCTGCTCTTATTTCTCCTCTGCAGGTTTGAAGGTTTTTGAAGAGAAACAGTTTGGAGCCTCCGTGACCTCAGCGCCTCACATTTTTGACTCGGTAATTGAAAAGTGGGCCAGGGGGCGCGTCCTGAGCAAACATGGCGGCCGACTCACCCGGCCTGCTGTACTCGCCGCTCTCTTTGTGGACCATCTCTTTGACTCTGCCTCCGAACAGCATCCGTGAGGGGTCATGGTCGAAGGCCTGGAGCGTTTCGCTGGAGCTGTAGGATTTCTGAGTGGGAACGCGGCAGGTTCCCTCCTCCGGGTCGGCCGAGGAGGCGGCGTAACGGCGCTCCCAATCCTCGTCTCTCTCGCCGTATCTCTCTCGGTCTCTCTGACTCTTGGACAGCGAGCAGAAAGGCCGCTGCTCCCTCACCCGTTCCATACTGCCTGCATGCTGGGTATTCCTCCCCTCCACCACAAACCCTCTCCTGAGACGCTCGCCGCAGGAATACTCCTCCTCCTCCTCCTCCTCGGGTCTGAACCTCAGTCCGTCACTTCTTCACTTCTTTCAGTCGTCCACCTGCAGAAAGAGAGACAAAGCTCAGATAACACTAATCCTCAAAGCACACACACACACACACACTTATCCCCTTCACACACACCCCCACATTTATTCCCCCCCCCACACACACACACACACACACATTTGGGTGAACTAACCCTTTAAAACAGTAAAATGTTCCTCGTGTCTAATCTTATACATAAAACTGATGTGAAAAGTTAAAAGATACATTTATATTGAAGATAAATATATGTTTAAACTTTATTGGTTTGCATCCGGGTTAACAAAAAAAAATGAAGGTTGTGTGAAGCGAAACTGAAAAATAAAAAGATATACTATCCTCCTTTGATCTTCTGTGTAGGTGGTTTGGTCTTATTTGTCCATGTTATTTGGTTTTTTACCTAAGAGTACTTCGTACAGAAAGAGTGGATTGGGCTTTTGTACCGCTCACAGCACTGAAAACATACAAAGAATTTAAAAAAACATCTGTGGAATGTTTCCATGGGGACGATGTCAACCCTTTAAAATAGTTTTATTCATTAAAATCACATATGACAAGTACAAGGACCAATATTGTATGTATTTATTTTATATCAAATAAAGATTCTTACAATAGTAAGATTCTACAAATCTAAAAAAAGGACAATATTTCATTTCTTGGTTCTGGCTCCAGCTCTCCTGGACTCCACAGGTGGACTTCAAATATACTGGAGGAAGGTGGAACTTTTCTACTGATTTGTTTCTCCAGAGGATCCGGTGATTGGCAGGTAACGGTTTCCATGGGGACGATGTCTTCAGGGGGAAGCAGCTCCAGAGAATTTGGGTGAATTAACCCTTTAAAAAGATGTTTTATGCATTAAAATCAGATTTGACAAGTTTGAAGACCCATATAATATGATAAATATAGTTGTTTTTTTCAAATACACGTATGTTTATATTCTGACAATATTAAGACTCTGCTCATCTAAAAATGATCATTTTGTCATTTCTTCCTTCTCTACGCAGGTCTTCTGGAGTGTTCTTCAAATTAACGAAGGAGATGAAAGCTCTGCAGGGGTCAAAGCGCTGACAATCATATTGAAAAAGATATTTTCCTGTAAAACGGTGAATTTGTTCGGACGTAAAAACAGATTTGATGTTATTAAAAACCTACTTTTAAAGTTTCTGCAGCAGAAAAGATTCTTCTTCTCCAATCCTGAAAGGAAATGTGAGCGATGGTCCGACGTTTCTTCTCCACGCAGGTATTTCAGTTGAATCCGTCCAAGTCTTGACAGAAGTGAGTTTCCAACACAATGGATGTGGTTGGAAGGTTTATGGTCCAAGGATTGAAGAAATAAAGACGGGAACCGTTTCCATGTCAGTCAAAGGCAGGTCCAAAGAAAACAGACAAATGTAATATTCAGGTGAATCTTCTCTTTGGAGAAAATTCAACTCAAGGATTCACAGAGTCTTCATTTATGCTTTAAAACCAATCTAAACTGGTTGAAGACATATTTCTGAAGAAAATACGTGTCTTTGTGCAGTGAGCTGTGTCCAGGGGAAAAACACGAACCTGTACTTCCATCACACTCCAGGTAGATGGACGTTTGTAAAAGTCAAACCCTTGAATAAAGAAAGATATTTGTTTCCATGGGGATGAAACAAGGCTCAAAGAAAACGGGGAAAATTTGGGGGAATTATCACTTTAAGATTTAACTCCGATGTTCCCATGTGGAATTTGGCCTTTCAAAAAAAGACCGGATCGGTTTGAAGACTATTATTTTTATTAAAAATATAATCTGTTTAGCCTCGCTGATCAGACGTAAAGCCGTGATGAAGAAGAGGAGGTGAGGCAGTAGTACCTCTGCCTCACTGAAGGGGGCAGTGCTGAGTCCACGGGTTTATGATGGTTCTGCTTCTGCTCTTCCAGTTCACTACAGTGGTCCGTTTTACGTTTTTACTCTGACTGCAGAAATGTAAGATTCTAAATCTAAACCCCCACCGAGAAAAATACATTAATTATTACATTTTAAAAATCAGCCAAGAACTTTGCCTCAATTTTTTTAAATCTTTTTTTTTTTAATATATAAAATTGAAAACATCTTGAAAACAAAAAATGTGAGATTTTACTTATAAACTTTATTTAGAACAGAAAATACCACATTTAACATTTTTCTAATTTCTAGTCTTTTTTTTTTGGTTTTTCATAAAATAGGCTGAATTTCTTTTTTTTTCTCTGATCTGATAATGAAAGGTTCTTCTTTGGACCAGTACCGACCAAGTTCTGATATGAGACATGAAACAGAACCAGTAGTAAATTTGACAGCTGGCATTTAAATGGTGAACTTAATCTCCACTATTGGGTTCACATATTTGTAGATCCGACTCTGAGCGGGTCAGAACCTCCCCTGCAACCAACCTCACCTTCCTAATGTCGCCTAAAAAAATATATTTTTTCTCCAATTATGGGAAACTTTGATGGGAAACATCCTCAAAAATGGTCCATTTATGAGGAAAGTCTGTTTTCAAGCGTGAGAAGCGGCGTTCTGACGGATTAGACCCAACGGCAGGAATCCAGGAGCTTCAACAAAACAGAACGACTGTTAGGAGACGAGCGTCTGTGGAAAGTACAACACCTGATGACAGGAAGAGAGTTCAGTGTCACACATCGGTGACCTCACACCTCTGTATGTATGCGTCTCTGCACAGGAGCTCCGGATAAAACCTTTAATTCTTGAAAATTCTAAGGCGCCTCCCCCACCGGTGGAGGCCGCTCTCCCATCAGAACACGGGGGGTGACTAATCCATGAAGAACCTCTGGAGGGGGACGTGGATGGGAGCGCCAGCGAGTCAGAAGTGTTTATTACCAGTCACTTTTCATTGCCTCGTGACACGTTTCATTTCTCTCTCGGCTGAGCTGTGAGACTCTCTCTCCCTCCCCCCACCCCTTAAATGAGATCCACTTCTTTTCACATCAAGCCTCAAAACTTTCCAATGAAGTCAGGTGGCGTGCTGTCGAGAACGCAGCAGCTGCAGAGAGACTCTTCGCCGCAGTCGGAGACCAGGATGCGGCGATGAAGCTCTCTCTCTGTGTGTGTGTGTGTGTGTGTGTGTGTGTGTGTGTGTGTGTTTGTTTTCTGGGCGAGCTGCAATCAGCGACTGACCCCGGCACTCCACTCTCAGGACGCCACACAAAACACACTTGTTTCACGACGTCTCGCTACCTCCTCATCACCAGATTATTGTGCAGGACGGAGTCTGAGCAGACACGCCCACAACCCTCCTTCATTACGACCCCCCCCCCCTACTTCCATGTGGACTTAGAGATTCGCCGCCTGAAAAACAGCTAATGCTACGAGTCCTAGCCGCTAAGCTGCAAGCCACGGCGAAGAGGAGGAGTCAGATTTGCGCCACAATCAGCTGTAAGCGCCTTGATTGACGAGGCCTGTCCGCCCCTTATGACCGGTCCTGCTGGGGTCGCGGGATCCGGGAGGTCATCGTTCACCACAACTCATAAAGAAGCGTCCTGCTTGTGCCGCGGCGCCGCACACGGGAACACTCAGGATACAAGGGAGAGATTCATGGCAGTTTAAATTATGCTTCGGAAGGTCACGGCGGCTCCGGAGGGAACCCATTGTGTTTCTGCGAGTTTCAAAGGTTCCGACTGTGAACTACTTTTAAGGAATAAAAGCCACTCCGCCCCGCCGTGATTATGCAAAAACCCGCCTGCAGCGATCCCACTGAGAGCACACGCCGATCTCTCAACACGGACGCCTGGAAATAATAAGAAATATTAAGTAGCTGAAAACACAAACGCCGCCATAAATCTGCGTTGCTGGGCTTCTCCAGAACCATCAGCTTCCACGTTCCCTTCTTCCTTTTATCACGCGGTAGAGGAGGTGGGCGGTTCCGTCACCCGTGACCACCGCCTGGAACCGCCCACATCGCACGAGGTCCACCTGTTTGGGGTCTGATGCATCAAAGACGGCGCCGGTGTTCCTTATTTCTGCAACGCCGGACTCAGACGATCAGACCGGCCGAAGGGTGAGACCCGACCCATTTCATGCTAAATCAGAGGAGTAAACAAAACAGCACGCAGTTTTATATTTATCAAAAGTGAAGAAGAGGAAGACGAAGAGTGTTATTTTTGCTCCCAGCTAAGATAGCCGTCAAGGAGAAGAACCATCCGGGCCTGAGATCAATCAATTAGCCGGTTGATTAATGGGTCGACTGACAAAAAAAAGTATATTCTCAAAAGTGAAGTGAAGTCTTGAATGATTCATAAGGGAGAAATTACATTTACGCTCTGGATCCGGCGCCGCTTTTCCCAGTTTTACATCATTATTTGAAAACTTTCTTCGGGGTTCTGGCAACATAATCGCAGAAAATAATCAACAGTGACGCTGTGGGTTCTAGAAACTTTGAAGTGTGTTGTTGTTTTTACCCTTAAATGTTTTTATGTCCCACCAAGAATAAAAAACAATTATTAAAAGATTATTTCTTTGCATACTCTATTTCTTTGGCACATTTACTTATTCAAAATCTTAAATACTAAATATTCCGTAAAATTAAAAATCTTTTGGGTTAAAAAAAAAAAAGTATGAAAAAAAATAAAAGTATGAAAAAAAAAGATTTTTAAAAATTATTTTATTATAAAATTTGGTATTTAATTAAATAAGCTCAACTTTTCAATAAAACATTTATTTGAAAAAACTATTTGACCCTTTATTTAATATACAAAAAAAAAAATCCAATTGATCGAATGGGACTCGTTCACTGGCCGCGGTTAATTCCTCCATCCTTTGAGCTGTGGTGTCCCCCAAGGCTCCGTCCGTGGACCCTTACTCTTAAGCTAGTATTCTGCAACTGGGTCACATTATAAAATAAGTTCAGTCAATCAATCCAGATAGTGACTCAGAATGTTTTCTATTTTCTGACCAAGTCAAGAAGCTGGAATCCTCCGGAGAAGAAGAAGATGGTCCTGCACCTAAACCGCCCAGCATCAGAAAACTAATCAACCCCAGTTTGGGATTATTATAGTTCAAATACCCTCAAACAAAATCAAGTATTTCTCTTTGAAACGACTAAATAATCAACAGAAAGATAAAAATCACAGAATGACCTGAAATGTTCAGATGTGCCCGATAAGCCATTTTCAGAACTTGGCCCCGCCCCCTTCGATGAGCACAGAGGGGGGAAATACAGAAATGTGTCATTTGATAGATCATGGTAAGAAGCAGGACTGAGAAAAGAAGAAGTTATAATCAGGTTCTTTAAAAGGTATTTCTTGACTTTAACTGTGAGGATTGATTTTTTTGTTTTTATCCATTAGTGTCCAAAGTAAAAACAGAGTTCTACTGCAGGACTAGAGGAAATTGATAAAACAATGAAGTAAACAATAATAACAGCAATCTTTACACTGTGTCCTATTTGTAAGACGTCTTGGGAATGATGAAGAGTTCCAACACGGACCTTCCTTCATCAACAGACGCACTGAATTAAAGGGATTTCTGCACACAAAGCCTTTTTAGGAACAAAACACAAACTGGAGTAGTCACCGCTGACCACAACGCTGAAGTGGCAACTCCTCACTGAGCCTTTGTTGGGTAATTATGTTTCCGGGGGGGGGGGGGCCGTACAAGTCAGCACACATCTCGCCGTCTGTGACCCCCGTAAATAAACCTGAATAAGAGGGACTTGTTGCTGCCGGTGTGTCGCTCTAAGACAATGTCCCCGTCACTTGGTGGTGGTTTTGGTGGCGCCCCCCCTCCCACCCGTCCCTCCAAAATGTTTGGCCGTTTGCCAGGCGCAGAGATCAGACCCTCAGGCGTGGTGTACGGCGAGAGCGGTCGATGGAGCTGGAGAAGATCAGGCCCGGATCCCTTTAACACAGCCGGCACCTCCAACAATAGCCGCCTCTGACAGCTTTGCATAATTCATCTTGTCGAGTCTCTCGCTCACTCTCTCTCTCTCTCTCTCTCCAGTTATTCCTCCTTCATCCCCGTGCCTGCCGGAGGAGAGGGTGGGGGAGGGAGGAGGGAGGAGGGGGCAGCGTTCCATCAGAAGCTGCCTGTTTCCCCCTGACGGCAGTGATTCTGGAGGAGCGGCGTGTTTGTCTGCGGCGCGTTGCCCAGACCCGGTGGGTTCTGGATGCAATCTGAACCAGATTGTGTTCGCTCTTTATTGAGGCTCGCCGACTTAATCCCCTCCTGCAACATGAAGTGTGGAACTATTATCTAAAAATACACAACAATCACAGTCCAGACCGTCAAGGCTTGTCTGGCAATCTTTCCTGCGGGGGGTTTTTAGGGGATCTGATCAAACACTGCTAGGATTTAATGTTTTATTTCATTTAGTTTTTTCACAGCCTTGATTTCAGCCCTGGGAACCGAAACTGGGCTCTAAATTTCAAATCTTAAATCTACAACACCAAGTAACCAATATAAAAAAAATATTTGTAATTCAGCTAATTGGTTCCTGGATGTTAAAATCTTTATTGCTGCAAAAAAAAAAAGAAAGAAAGAAAAAAAAGGCAAAGATGCAGAAAACCATCTGCCAGGAAC
>VRLP01006027.1:0-31722 GCA_009660295.1 Lophius piscatorius | reverse complement strand
GACAACTTCTCCACCTTCTTACAGACCCCTCATCTGAGTCAGGAGACAACTTCTCCACCTTCTTACAGGCCCCTCATCTGAGTCAGGAGACAACTTCTCCACCTTCTTACAGATCGTCTCTGAGAAGATTGTGAGAATAAAACTACATGCAGCCTTTTTAAAAACACAAACTCAAGATTTAAAATCAAGTATTTGATCACGTACGATAAAATCTAACTGTTATCAGGTTTAAATCTTATAAATAAATATGTCACCCGGTCGTTATCACCATCACTGTCATAGTTTTTATGATTTTATTTCATCCACGGTGGAAGATTTTACACCATAAATGTTAAAATGAAAAATATCAATATTTTACTTTTTGCTGCATATTCCTTCACATTATCTAATAAATGTAATAAGCATGTTATTATTATTATTATTAATAGTAGTAAAACCATAGTAGTGCAGTAAAAGTCAATTTTAATCAAATTATCTACTTTGTGGATGTAACCAAATATTTCACGGCGAGAAATCATGAACTCGGATTTTTTATAATTTATAGTCCGAATATAGAAAACAGAGACTTTTATGCGGGACAGTGAACGTAATCCTCTCAGAACCGAACGGCTTTGATCCGGTCTTCCTCCCCGTTTCACGTATTTGACTCCTCGTCTCCTCAGATGAACCTGAAAGGAGCAGAGGGAGAACAGAGCGAAGGAGGGGAAATATATCAGCGTTCACCCCTCCACACCTCATTTGCGAGCATTTCAACCCAAACCGCTGCCACCCCTGTCCAACAACCGCAGCCAGGCAATCAGAACCGCTTTAAAATAAGAACCAGACCCCAGGAAGAAAAAAAAAACCCGGCTAACCTTGGAAGGGAAAGAAGAAGAAGAAAAAAAAGAAGCTGACTGAGAACACACATAGCCTTCACCTCTGGGTGGGGAGGGAGTTTTTTTTCTTTTGAGGGAGGGGGGGGGGCTTTTGCCGGTTCCGACAGCGATGGACGTCTGCCAGGCAGCTACATGTTGTTCTTGGCGGCCCGGCGTGGAGCGAAGGGAGAATAAGGAACCTCCTGTGCTGCCAAGCAGAGGATTGAATATCATTGTCAAAGGTCCAACAGCGTCTCACCTCATCGTCTCCTGGCCCCGGCGCCGGAGGGGGGCCGGGGTCCAGAGAACAAACCTGAGGTCAGGCGGTACACCGGCATCATTTGATCATTGGGTTTGAGACACTCGGAGCCTCGGCGCGGCGGGAAGCTCCACGCCGGGGATCATCTGTCAGCCAGACGAGAATCCTCAGTTAGGAATAATGTTTCTATCATTCCTGACTTTTTCCCCGGGGGGGGGGAAATCCTTCATCGCATAAATACGACTCCTTTACGAACGTATTCTTTCTCGCACAAAAAGGATGTCTGATCGCTAAAACAGGGAACATCTCCCGCTCACACCCACCAGAAAGAAAGATTCTCCCGGCGTGTCCAAAAAAAAAAAAAAGGTGTGAAAGGACGATTTCTCTTTCGTTTCAAAATGTGAGGATGGGAATATTTTTCATTTTCACATTTCTCCCAACTTCCCTGAGGAATGTCGAATGCCGGACCAGGATTCCAGAGGATTAGTGACGGGTCGGTCCGGCGATGCTGGAGGAATGTGAAAACGTGGGAGCAAAAAGAAACGGAGCAGAACATTTAGGTCTCAGCCTTCTGCTGTCGTACGTCAGCTTCTGGTACCGTAGGCCGCGAGGTTCTGATCCAAAGACCTGCTCTAGGCCCCTTCTTGTTTTCTATGCTGAAGAACAGGCTGACAGAGGAGGTCAGGCAGGAGTCTCCATGGACCACGATGTAGGTGGAGGACATTGTGATCCGTAGAGAGAGCAGGGAGCAGGTGGAGGAGAACCTGGAGAGGTGGAGGTGTGAAGACAGAATACATGTGTGTGGATGAAAGGGAGGCTGGAGGAGTAGAGGTGGAGAAGGTGTAGGAGTTTATGGGTTCGGAACAACGGGGAGTCTGGGCAAGAGGTGAAGAAGCGAGTGCAGGCAAGGCGGTGTGTGTGGAGAAGAGTGTGAGGAGTTATCTGTGACAGAAGAGGAGCAGCAGGAGTGAAGGGAAAGGTTTCCAAGATGGAGGTGAGGGCAGCTCTGCTGGATGGTTTAGAGACGGCGGTTCTGAACCAGAAGACAGGAGGAAGAGATGAAGATGTTCAGATGTTCTCTGGGAGTGAGGAGGAAGGAGAGGATTAGAAAGGAGGACATCAGAGGGACAGTCCAGGTTAGACGTCCTGGAGACAAAGTCAGAGAGGACAGATTGAGATGGTTCTGACCTGTGAAGAAGAGGAGGGATAGTGGATCTAGGCAGGAGGTGAAGGAGGAAGACCAAAGGAGAGGTTTCTGGATGTGCTGAGAGAGGACATGCAGTTGGTTGGTGCGACGGAGGAAGATAGAAAGGACAGGAGACGATGGAAACAGATGATCTGACGTGAAGACAGACAAAGACGGAGCAATCCATGACCATCCATAAATAATATTTACATCATCTTCATCTTCACTGACGCTCATTCAGCACTAGAGGGCGCCCAACACCAACTCATGCCGGACCCCTCAGGTGTCTCCGAGAGAAACCCCTCCAGACTGAAGTTATTTCATGTGTGAATATATAAAGTGATGGAGCGTCATCTCTGTAAAATAATGTTTATTATTACACATCACACACAAACATCCAGAGTCCTGAACACTGAACAGATACGACGGACAAAAGTAACAGCAAGAACTACAAGAATAAAAGAATTTTTCTCTAGTAGTTCACATTTCTACCACTAGGGGCAGCTTTTATATGAAAAACACCGTTTTCAGGACAGAACACAAAAACTATGTCATTGATCATTTTCATGTTTTATACCCACATAGACCTCAGTGTGAGGAAGGACTGGACGGTTTTTGGGAAAGGTGGGTCTTATATTTCTGACACTAGGGGGAGCTTTACTCCCAAACATCATTTCTCAAACATTCATTCGATTTAAAACTATTTCCCGGATTATTTCAAACTTTTTTTTTACCCACATTGACCTTAAAGCGAGGAAGAAAAGGATTGATTTTTGGAAAAGGCAGTTGTATGTTTCCACCACTAGGGGGAGTTTTATCCCCAGAACATTGGACCAATGATTTCCCAACTGTTGGTCCGATTTAGTCCAAATTTGGTGCCGCTGAATCGACATGAGGAGATATATTTAATATATTTATACAAATATATTAATCTAATAATTCATATTTAAGTTTTTAGACTTAACCTCATGTCCAACTAAGTCCAAATGAGCTCATATAAATCTAGACTAGGAATTCTATCTTGTGTAATATATTATTTTACACTATAATAGTTCTTCTTCATTGAGTCTTCATCATTGAGTCACTGTGGGATCTGATCCTAGAACAGACCGCTGACTTCATAGATTCAGGTTTCAGTCCAAGATGGTCTGTTTGAGATTATTTATGAGTCAGGTTTAATTTGAGTTCAATCAGGGACGATTGGTTGTACAACGCAGGGGATTGGGGGCTTTTCGGGACTAGATCCTTGCTGTCGTCCGGGGAATTGTCTGACGTGAGATCCTGAGTCAGTGCCGCTGTACAACACTGTCTCGGGTCAGGTCGGGTTGCAGTCCTGAGAGATTCTGGAGACCCCCCCCCCTTCAACAGCTGTTTGGCAGGTTTGGGCCTCTGGATCCAAAGTAAGTCCAGGACCTGAGAGCAGACCTCCACACACTGGGACAGCTTTCACTGGAGAATTTGCAGCAGCCTCACGTGTTCACCAGGGGCGGGACGGGACAGAACCTCACCACAACGATCCTTTGGGTCACATGACGAGACGAGGATAAGGATTATGAAGTTCTGTGTTACGACGGGTCGAAGAAACACAGATTTACCTGCTGAACCTACTGAACTGTGGATGGAGGCCAAACCCGCTCCAAAGTCCACCGGTCTCATCAGAACAGAAACGGTTCTGGAAGAACCGGCTGTTACACCGGAGAGGGTGACAACAGGAGAGTCCAACGCGGCCCGGTGCGGCGCCATCATTCTTGCTTGTATTAAAGACGGGCTCAGCGGTTCTGTTCAGAAAAGCGATTGTTGACTGACCCGGATCGATGAGCTGCTGGAGCCTCATTCTTTCACGCTGGAACAAAATGCCCTGGAAGAATAAGTTGAAATAAAACGAATACAAAAAAAGAAGAAAAAAGCACATTTAAAAAAAAAACAACAAAAAAACAAACGTGAACAGAACTAAATAAAATGTTCTTAAGGTTTTTTTTTAAATAAGACGTGAGATTTAGATTAAGAACATCTTGAAAATGAGATGGTAAATCTAATTTTTAAATATAAAATCTTTAAAAATTGGTAAGATTTTGAGTTTTTACAGTGCATGACACTGAGTTTAAAGTCCAACTACACTCACGCAAATATTTAAGCCTAATATTTAAGGTTTATGTCATTCTAACATAAACAAACAAATAAACTTACTGTGGTGCATTTTTATCATTAAAACTCAAATAAAACAAGTAAAAAAATATATATTTATGATGATAAACTATATTTGCCACCGAGTGGACAGGAGACGAAAAAAAACCTGTTTTCGAAAAAAACCTATGTGTATAGTGAATAAAATATGAACTATCAATTAATCAACATACGATGCGTGAAAAATAGATCTCTTCGAGTCGATTCATACGCATCGAATTTGGACCAAATCGGACCAACGGTTGAGGAATAATGGCCCGGAAACTCATGGAGGTGAGACTCCGCCTAGTGGCGGAAATATGCAAGTGACCTTAATCACGTTCATTCGCGGCGGAATGTCTGATCAGCTCGAATGTTACTGTGACGTTGATGGAAATGGAATAAAGATAAACCACTCAACAATCTGTTGTCCTCGGAGGAAACAAGATTGATGTTTTTTTTCCACGTTGTGAAGAAACGGCCGTCTTCCTGTGACGCGGCGCTCCGTGATGAACGCCATGCTTTCACATGATGAAGATTTATTCCTGCCTGTGAGCTAGGAACATGATTTTTCTTTAAGGGGCTTTCTTCTACTTCAATCTACATCAGAGAAGGACGGAAAAATTCTTAAGTTCTCCGAACTGACATTTAAAAAAAAAAAGAAGAAGAGTACGAGGCTGAGGATTGTTTTTAGACACATTTTATTAAACTAGCCTAATAAACATTTGTTTTCTCTTTAAATTCCTCTTCCCAGCAGCACGGTGGTTTCGACCTTTGAGTTAACGTGAGATATCTCCACTTTAGCAGGCGTCAGACTCTGGAGAGTGTCGGAGGGTCTGAGTAATAACTGGAATCGCTCAAAACATGTTTCAGACACACAATGTGCCAAAAATGTGTTTCATAGCTGCAGCATAAACATCCAATAAACCTTTATTAAACTGCTATTATTACAGCAGCGCTAATTATAGCATCACACTGTTCTATTTATGGTATTGATGTTTCCTTCTATTTCTATTTCTATTTTTATCCTTTTAATCTCTCTCTCAATTTTAATTTGCATAAACTCAAGTATTTCTGTTTTTTCATCATTTATCCCTTTTTCTGCTTGTCTGTTTTTTGTCACTCTTTCATATTTTTTTTAAAACAACATACTGCTTGACTGAAATTAAATAAATAAAAAAAATAAAAAAATTATAATCCAAAAAAAATGATGTCTCAGATTCTCCAGAAAAAATTTAGGAGATGATTTTTTTCTTTGTTTTGTGAAAATTATAAAAAAAAATGCAGAGATGATTTTTTCAAATTTTTTTTGTGATGATTTACCAAGCTGAAATATATAACTTGATAAAATGAAAATAATTGCAATGAATTGTCGACTAATAATAATTTATGTTCTTTAAAAAAAAAAATTAAATTTAAGATTTTTCCATTTTTCTTTTTATAATGTTTTAATTTTGTTACTCAAACTTTAATTAATTTAAAATGAATTAACTATTACTATTTGTTATTAACTATTAACAAAAACAGGGTCAAATATTGTAGCGATAGTTCGTAACGATCAGCGAATCCACTTAGAACTGGCTTTTTTTCCCGATGAAATACAAAATTCTTGATAAATTCTTGATAAATTGAATCATTGTAACACATTTAATTATATTTCATGAAAAATATTTTTTTTTACTGTTTAAACACACGCTTGACCAAAGTATTTGGTCTAAATTGAAATTGTTAAATTGTTTGTGAGGATATTAAAGAGTTAAAGCTTTTAAAAACCGGGTCAAAACTAAATCCTACTGACTCATCTGACAATTTCCCGACTCATATCCAAATGTTTATATTTATAATAAATCTTCCGAGTAAAAAACGCTGCTATCATTTTTTTTTTCCGATTTCAAACACCATCTCAGTGGAAGCCCAGACATGAAGCAGCGAGCCGGCGCTGCTGATGTGTGACCCGATACTGCAGCCCAAACAGGAACACCGTGTCGACCCATTGTGGGCCCTGCAGGTTCTGACTAACAGCAGCCCGACCTCCCATTCAGCTCCGGTGAAAGACGAGCCTTCCTTTTCTCCAGACCTCTTCTTCAGATGATGATGATGAGGAGAGTCCAAACAGACTCTCCTCACATTCCTTCTGGAACGCTGTGAAACATGGCCGCCGCCGCCGCCGCCGCCGCCACCGCGCATTACAGCAGCGGCCTCATTCTGAGAGGACGGGATGAAGAATCCTGGAATGTTTTTAAATTTCCCTCCACAATCAGTCCAGCTGCCTTTTAATCATTATATTTGATGCATCTTTTAAATAGTTTTTATACCCATTGATCTAAGTGCCAGGAAATACTGGATTGATTTTTAGGAAAGGTCAATTGCACATTTCCACCAGTAGAGGGAGTTCTATCTCCGAAATCACCGTTTTTGGGTCTTAATTTCTAAACAGTTTTTGTTTGTTTTTACATAAATTCACATTTAAACCCTTTAATATCCTCACCAATAAAAAAACAAATATGAATAAAATGATTGATTTGCACACTTTACATTCACTATAAAAAAGTTGTTTACTATGAATTGTTTGGTCAATCCTGTTTTTTAAACAGTAAAAAGAAACTAACTTCATTATCTCGTCACTATTTTGGTTAATCGTGTTTTTAGAAAAAACGATTTGACCCTTATTCGACCTCATTGGGTCGTATGAAGTTACGTAATCCTGTTTGGTTAATCCTCTTTAAACTAAATCCTCTTTTACTTATAATCGGACTCTCTCAGTAGCCACGTCAAACTCCTCCTCCTCCTCCTCGATGGCCCCTTTGACCTGTGGCGTCCCCCAGGGACCTACGTATTTGGTCCCTTACTCTTTAGCATAGATCCTGTTACCGGGTAAGATTACAAACAGATTTTCAAAAATTAAAAATGGACGCCTCAACAGTTGAGCAGGACATTAAAGGGTTAATTTGTTCAATCGGCGGTTGGGGGGGGGGCGTGTACAAATCAACGGTTTGGGGACTTTTCCGTTGATTTAGCCTTTCTGTCGGGGATGACGGTTCATTTATTATCTTTTATAGAGTTGCTGGACAGGATTCTGTTGGACTCGGTTCAGTCGGTTGATTATTCTCCAAATAAACTGGATGTCTGGGGCTCACGGAAGGAAAGTTGTCGGTTGAATTTCAATGTCGGTCCCGCAATGTTATTCGCGCTCGAGGCTACGTCGTCAGACGCTAATGCAAAGTGAAAAATCTCTGACAGGCGGCTTTTTTTATTCTGCTATTTTCTTTTCTTTTTCTTCTTGAATCGTTGGTACATTCCGTGACAATGGCGTGAGCCGGACCCGCAGCATTTTATCATTAATATCACATGAGTCTGGATCAACTGAAACAGCCACCGCCGCCGTTTGAGGCTATACTTACAAGTAGATCGCCGCAGTTTTTTTTTGTTTTTACATCCTCTCATATATCCTTCCTTATATTAAGTCACTTTTAATCCGGCTTCTCTTTTAATCAGTGAAAATGTGACATTTTTATTAGAACCTACAGCTTTGATATATCGGATAATCTCGTCTGGACAAAAAACCGACACGTGTTTTCGTTTCGCTCTTTGATTCACTTATTTCACGTCATATTTATCGGATCGCTATCTGATGAAAAACAGGTTTAATGATTCAGAATGCAGCTGTGCAGAAAATGTCTGTTCTGACGGTATCTGTCGAAGGATCCGGCCCGGCCCGGAACATTTGCTCATTTGCATATTTATTTTCAACCACGAATGGCTCCACGCCAGTGAGCCGGGCTTCTGACCCAGTTTAAGTTTGACCGCATGGACGACGTCCTTCTTGACCTGAGCAGCACGTCTGTGGAGAAGAAGGTCGGAGGACCTCAGTGGAAACAGTCCTGCTCCACAGACGGACCGAGGAAGTCTCTCGCCCTCGAGGTCATGAGACTGTTTAACTGTTTAACCCCCCAGCAGTGGTGGGACGCATGAAGTCAATAAACTACATCGACACCTCATCACCTTAACCGCCGTTAACCTTAACCACTGTTAACTTTAACCACTGTTAACCTTAACCACTGTTAACTTTACCACTCTTAACTTTAACCGCCGTTAACTTTAACCACTGTTAACTTTAACCACTGTTAACCTTAACCACTGTTAACTTAACCGCCGTTAACCTTACCACTGTTAACTTTAACCACCGTTAACCTTAACCACTGTTAACCTTACCACTGTTAACTTTAACCACTGTTAACTTTAACCACTGTTCACCTTAACTAATGTTAACTTTAACCCCTGTTAACTTTAACTAATGTTAACTTGAACCACCATTAACTTTAACCACTGTTCACCTTAACAACTGTTCACCTTAACTAATGTTAACCTTAACTAATGTTAACTTTAACCACTGTTAACTTTAACCACCGTTAACCTTAACCACTGTTAACTTTAACCACTGTTAACCTTACCACTGTTAACTTTAACCACTGTTCACCTTAACTTATGTTAACTTTAACTCCTGTTAACCTTAACTAATGTTAACTTGAACCACTGCTAACTTTAACCACCATTAACTTTAACCACTGTTAACCTTAACCACTGTTCACCTTAACTAATGTTAACTTTAACCACTGTTAACTTTAACCACTGTTAACCGCCGGCCTCCACAGGAGTTTAATTTGGCTTCACTCCTCTTGCCGAGGAAAAGTTCACCATCTTTAGGATCCAATCCTGCACACTTAGGCTCCGCCTCCTCTAACAGATCAGCTGTGACGAGCCGAAAAGCGGATGTAATGGAATGGCGAATGGCGAAAAGGCACAAACTGTTTTCTTTCATCGTTTTCAAATGTTATACCCCCATAGACCTGAGTACGAGGAAGAACTGGATTGATTTTGGGAAAGGTCATTGAATAATTCCACCACTAGGTGGAGTTTAACCCTTTAATGTCCTCACCCAAAAAATAGAAGAAAAAAAATTAAAACTATAAAAAATTTATTTTGTTGCATATTTAATTTCTTTGAGGCATTTTTACTTAATTTAATGTCTTTAACAATCGTCATTCAATCATCGTTTGGTTTTAATCAGTTAAAACAAAAACCCTTATAGACTTATAAAATTACTTCATAATGAAAGTTTGTCTTTTGTGGGAAATATTAAATCTTAATGAGATCAACTCAAACTTTCGATAAAGCCTGTTTTTAGAAAAACTGTTTGACATTTATTAGACTTTTTTTTGGGGGGGATTTATCGAGTTACAAAATTCTATTAAGTAAGTTTTCACACGATTAAATGCCAAAAATAATTACTACATTCTCAAAAGTCACGGTTAAAGCTGTCGGGGACTAGTTACAGTAAGAACCGTATCTTTATAACACCCTCCACGGCGGACGGTCTCCTCTGGTGACCAGCTGAGAACCAAGAACCATTAGCAGGCCCCTTCCAGAACATCTCTCACCTCTTTTCCACAAAGCTGGTTCCAGGGCTAGTTTGGAGCAAGAGCCTTACTTAGAACCAGTTATTTGCTTTTCGACAGCCTAAGCACCAGGTCCTGGCTCTCAAAACTGGTGCCAGATAAGCACCAACTCTGTGCTGGTCTAGAGCCAAGAACCGATTACTTCATACGGTGACGTAATGGCGTGGCTCTGACTTGGCTCCATGCCAATGGAATAGCAAACAGGTTCTTAGGAGGTGCACGAGGTGAACCAACTAAGCACTAGCACTAGAACCAGCACCAGGGTCTTTTTGGTGGAAAAATGGTATCAGAGAACAGGCGGGCCTACGGGGAGTCAGCAGATCACAGATATCAACAGGAACCAGATGCTACAGGCTTTTAAAACCAGCAATAAATCTTAGAATGAGTCAAATAAACTCACATGTGTGATATGGTTCCAACTGTGAAGACACGGGGCTTCACTTTGGCATTTTTATGGGTTCATATTTGATATGTTGAATATGTTCCCGGTTTATCTTAACCAGAGGGCTTGGATATGTAAATAGTGAAAACCACCGGTAGAGGTAAACACTTCTAGAAGAAAAATAAAAAGTTTTCATGAAATCACACTTTAATGTCTGCACAAACGTGCAAACCTGCACGAAGTACGTAGAACCAAAACAGTTTCCAGGCTAAAGTTGTAAAACAGACTGCCGTTCAGGGAAGAAGTAAACACGACCCAACTTGAAGCTAACATTTCTTCCTGAACCGCCCTTTGGCCCAGGAAGTGAGGCTAATTTTTGATTTCCAGGAACCTGTTAATCTTTTTCTTGTTAAGTCAGCGTGTCATCACATCTTTGATGGAAGCTACTTCCATCAGCAGCCTGCAAACGTCTCCGCCGCATCCTGGACCAGGCATGGATGTGGACTGTATGATGCTCTTCTGGCATGTGAGTGCAACTTCAGTTGAATGTGGAATATTCCTAACGCTTGTAGGAATCAACAATACTTAAAACCAGATATACTATATACTATAGGCTACTTCCTCCCAGTAGGATGAATATTCTGGATCACGAAAAGAAAGATATGGAAAAGGATTAGGGCCAAATTTGACTGTGTGAAGTCAGAATTCTAAGGTAGCAGTCGGAATTCTGACTTTAAACTTAGAATTTTTCCGCCATAATTCTCAAAATTCAGGCATTTAAACATATTATTCTGACTTTAATCATAGAATCATCCTGGTTTTCTCCTCAAAAGTCAGACATTAAACTCAAAAGTCAGACTTTGAACATAGAATCCTTAATTTCTTCTTAGAAGTCAGACTTTAAACTCAAAAGTCAGACTTTGAACATAGAATCCTTACTTTCTTCTTAGAAGTCAGACTTTAAACTCAAAAGTCAGACTTTAAACTCGGAATTCAGAGTTTAATCTCAGAATTCCGACTGTAATCTGATAATTCAGATTTTTCAGATTCAGAGTTTAAAGTCAGAATTCTCAGACTAAAGTCAAAAGTCAGACTTTAAACTGAGAATTCTTACTTTAAACTCAGAATGGGGCTGCATGATACATTTTTTGGAATACTGAATTCTGTCTTTAAACTTCTCAGAAATCCGACTTTAAACTCAAAATTCTGACTTAGAACACAGAATCCTGACTTTCTTCTCTGAAGTCAGACTTTAAAAACAATAGTCAGAATTTAAAGTCCAAATTCTTGCTTTGAACATCAACTCGAAATTCTGATTTTAATCTCAGAATTTGGACTTTATTATCAGGACAGGGCTAAATAAGAATCTGAGTTTAAAGTCAGAATTCTCATATTAAAGTCAGAGTGCTTACTTTAAACTCAGAATTCCGACTTTAGAATACGGCTACGTGATAATAATTTTCACTCAGTTGGTTTCTTTTGGTTTATCGGATTTTCCAAGCTACGGGACTTTCGCTGCTTCACACTCAGCCGCCGAGGTTCCTGTTGAAGACTCTGGACCGATGAAGCCAACAGAACCACATCATCTGCAAACAGCAGACGTAAACCAATCAAAATGGAATCGTTCTCTCGAACTATACCCTACATCTACATCTACAAAGAGATTTTCGGAAAATCCGTTAAGAAACTTCTGAGTTATTCTTCTGACAGACAGACAGGGAAAAATATTCCAGAATCAGAACCTCCTCAAGAGAGGTAATCATTTATTTTCCACATGCAAAAAACCCCCAAAAAGCCGAGTGTACTCGCCCCGGGACAAGTGATCTCTCCGTCTGCGTATTTGATAATCTAATGTAGACCAGATCTATTTAGACTACTATTCCTCAAGCATGGATCCAGGACATGATGTTGTTTTGACCCAACTGAAACGCACAGTACATGATATTTGGACGTGTTCTGAAGCCGTTCACCTCTGAAATGGTGACAATTTGTTGGCTTCAAATGGAGATAATGAGTAAGAAAAGTTAAAAACAACCTGTGTACTTAGAAGTAAGGGCGCTAAAACACGGCGAAGGGTTCCGCTTTATTGGATGGCAATGTTCGTATGAGCATCCACACCCGTAAGAAAAGAAATCAAAATCTTCCCACTTGAATATCATTCCAGCATGAAATTTATTTGGAGTTTTTTTTTTTTCGTTCTCCACAGCAGTTTGTGATTTCAAGTTTATTCAATCAGAGCGCTGAAAAAAAAAGAAGCCCAAAAAACCTTCAGACGCGTTGCGAACAAAACAGCATCAAAAGCCGTGCCCGGACTTGATGGGCCCGTCACGAGATTGCCAACCAGGCCTCAGGTTCTTTTTCATGAGCTGTGACTTGGCAGCGGCCGCCGCCGTTAACTGTGGCGCTGAACAAACACTGAGAAACGTAAAGAGTACAGGCTTTTGTGAGCTGTGAAAGGAGACCATGACGCCTGTCCCGCGTTAAAAAAACGGTCCTGGCACCGGGTTCGTTTGGAAAGAATGTCATGGAGGATAAATTTGTCATAGACGATTAATTTCCACGCAGCCAGTTTTTCTAATATAAAACAATGAGTCCGACACGTTGTTAAACACGGAGACTCGGGTGGTGTTCTTAAAAACCTTGAGGAGACCACTCCGGTTTTGGACTCTTTAGTCAACAGGTGATAAAATCGGATAATTCCTTTTCACTGTTCTGATCCAAAAGTATCAGAATCCAACTTTTCAATCAAAAGGACATAAAAGTCTTATTTTGAAAATCCACAAGTTATCCCCTAACTTGTTCGTTGCAAAAACACAGTTTTCTGCTCGTATGAATGAAATGACGGAAATTTGTCTTGTTTTATTCCTGAGCTCAGAAAAACTTCTTAACTGTATTAACTTCATCATAAAGTCCCTTTGGGATCCGATCCCAGAACAGACTGCTGACTCAATAGAAATAGTTGGGTAGAATCAATATAAATACTGTGAATGAAGCATTTTTGAGTCTCACTTATTAATTTGAAGTTGAAAACGTTTGTTTTAATTCAAGTTCATTAAACAATTCTCTTTTTTATAGTGTACAACGCAGGGGTTAGGGGTCTTTTCAAGGTCCACAAGTTATCCCCTATTTGCAACGAACACATCGAAGAAGACGAATTCAAGAGGCCGACGCTCTCGTCCCCGACAGCGGCGGTAAAACCCTGAAAAGACCCCAAACCACTGCGTTGTAAAAAGAGAATTGTTTAGTGAACTTGAATTAAAACAAACATTTTCAACTTCAAATTAATAAGTGAAACTCAAAAATGCTTAATTCAATTTATTTAATGTTGCTAGTTCTGTTAATTTTCTTTAAGTAAATCATCTTTTACAGTGTAGGATTTGACTCCAAAAGCATAAAAAAGAGAAAAAAATCACAGCTTTAGAAATTCTTCAAATCCCCTCACATTAAATGTGACTCGTTAATAATTTGAGATTATTAACGTCTTTGAGTTTAAACAACATCTGATTTGTAAGTGTCTGCTCTTATAAGGGATGATTTTCGGGAGGTTGAACTATTATTTTGAAACGTTCAGTAAAAAAAGACGGATTTTGTGTTGAACAAGAATCAAACACCTCAAACCTGAAGCGTTGAGCTTGTTTTTTAAAAAAACAGCTGGTTGTAATAACAAACTTTACGTTTTTCCAGTGAACCTGATACGCGACGAGGGGTTGAATAATTTGGCTTCCAATTGACGAACTATTTTGGTCCCGGGCTTCCTAATCTTTGATGAACATCTTGATGCAGATGACCTTCACCAGCAGCAGGTTAAGCGACTCGAACAGACAGAATTAAACAGACATTAAACAGTTAAACAGAATCGCTCAGGAGAATGAGCCAAGTGGCTGTGGGCTGCTGCGCAATTAGCGAACAACACAACGGAACGCTGAATGGCGAAGATGTTTCACACAGCAGCGGTTATGGCCACACACACACACACACACACACACTCACACACACACACACACACACACACACGTGATAACATGAATTATAGGTGGACCGGTGATTTTGTGAATGGTTGTGCCTTTATGTGAAGAACTGGTACAGGGTGTTAACCCCGCCTCCCTAGTAACGTCAGCTGGGATAGGCTCCAGCCACCGCCATGACTGGATGGATGTTCAGGTGAGGAAGACTCCATGATTCAAGCATGTGACGACTTCATTCTCGCGGCTGACCCCAAATTGGGCTTCTACCTATTTTTCTTTTTACAGTGTACAGTTCTGTATTTGAATTTAAATATTGGTTCTAGGTTGTAGTGTGTGTATCTGCTTCCCCCTAGTGGACAAAGGTGGTATTTGGCAGCCAAAATCCGATTTCTGGCACACTTTGGGTCCATTGTCTGTCCAACTGGTCCAAATGGGGAGTCCTCCTGGTTCTGTCCCACAAACACTGTGTAGAATCACAAGAACTTTGTGGTATTTCTATCAAATTAGATGCAGCAGTTATCAAAAAGTTTCTGATTCCAGTTCCTTGATTCACTGGTGCCTTAAAATATAATGTTATAAATTAGAAATAATCCGTCAAGGATAGAAATACGAACATTTTAGATGTTTGATCACAGATTCCTCACACATGGTATCAGGTCCAAAATTACCGACATTGAAATATAAACGCTTGTAGTTCCTGCGTTTCCATAGAGACCAAGATTACGCAAATACATCTGATAGTTTATTTTGGGTATAGAATTCAGTCAAGCCTTGACTTAAAATAATCAATGAGCAGATGGAGTTTAATCAGGCGTAATAATCCATCCGTCTGGATCCGTACTTCAAGTTTATGTTCAACAGCGAACGAAAACATCGTTATATGAGTCGCCTTTATTATGACATTCCCGTGACATCAATGTGAGTCCATCAAAAATACCTCCCTCCAATAATATCAGTAGCCAAGAAAAAGACTCCCAGGATATTTAAAGATTAAATCTCTAAGTCTAGACTTTCATTCTGGAAGGAAAAAAGACGGATCAACATACAAATCTCACGGAAAACGCAAACGTATACCGATACGAGCTGAAGTACTGCTCTTTACTAGCATGGAACTCTTTTTTATGCAAAACTAACTGGCGCCATCAGTCTGAGACAAAATACCCGTAGGATGAAATTAACCAACTAGGCCTACGCTAACAGCAAGGGCATATCGCTGAAAAGCCCCCAATCCCCTGCGTTGTACTCCTCAAATTAGGCGGGTTTACACGGGACATTTTTCCCGACGATTTACGCTGCAATTCTTAAGCGATAATTATTCGATGAGCTGGGCGCAGATCGCCAACGATCTATCAGGAATTAGGCTGACCATGTAAACCCACTTCTTAAATGTGACGCATTAACCCTTTAATTTCCTCCAACCAATGAAAAATAAACATTGGAAAAAAAAATTCTTTGGACATTTTTTTGGGGGCTTTTTTTAAATTTAGTTTCTTAGACGCTCAAAATGTAGAATGGCACGTATCTATTTAAACAGTAAAAAAAAATTGGACTCGAAATTTTCTGTGTTTCATGGAAAATGGTAATTTTCAATTAGATTAGCAAAATTCTGATGAAGCATATTTTTAGAAAAAACGATTTGACCCTATGAAATTTTTTGGTTGTATTAACTTATATAACTGTTAAATAATTCTTCACAGGCTTTAACACGCCAAAAAAAAAATCCTACTTATTGAGTAGTACTTTCTCAATAATGGTGGTACTATAATGGGTCAATGCCACTGTTTCATGTTAAAGACCAGAAACTGTTTTCCCCCCAAAAATCTATGAAATATGAACTACAAGACTGAAAAAATATATATAAAAGACAGATTTACTTTCATATAAGCCAATTTTCTTCTTCGTCTTTCGGCTGCTCCATATCGGGGTCACCACAGCGAATCACCTATTCCATCCATATGTTGTTATCCTGCTGGCTAACTGTAGCAGTAACGGTATCTGTTAACCTGGGACCTGGTTTGGAAATCAGTTTTTCATTCCGCATATGGGTTTGGCATTGGTTTTATACAGGATGCCCCTCCTGATACTACCGTCCCCTTATATCCGAGCTTGGGACCGGCACCAACGCTACACCGTCATGTGACCCCGTTGTGGTTAGATGGCTGGGACAAGTGGTTGGGAATTAATGGTTAAATTGTTTTTGGGTTTTTTTGCAA
Organism: Lophius piscatorius; assembly: GCA_009660295.1. Taxonomy (NCBI): domain Eukaryota; kingdom Metazoa; phylum Chordata; class Actinopteri; order Lophiiformes; family Lophiidae; genus Lophius; species Lophius piscatorius. The sequence continues at coordinate 15,244 of VRLP01006027.1, read as the reverse complement.
AATGCCTCCCTAGTGAGCGAAATAAGAACAATTACGGTAAAAAAAAAAGGTCAAATTGGACTAAATAAGACCAACGGTTTCACAACAATCTTTTTCAAATCAAAGCACCCATCGCTGAGTGAAACACGACGCTCGATTGACGATTCCGTCATATCCCCGACTTTTCGGGGGATATAATTAGTCTGGAGATGCAGATTTAACCTAAGGGTAGGAAGTAATGAATAAACTAGAAAACGAGCGACCAGACACTCCCACGCGTCTGCTTCGCCCCGACCCACGTCCCACACTATCCTCAAAGATTTGCGAAAATGAGTCCAGTAATCTCTGAGTAATGTCGTAAAATCCCGAAAACGCCTAGCAACCTCGAAAAAGATGGAAACAACTAAGATCCGTCCGCTTATCTGGATCCGGCCCGACCTTTTATGGCTTCTTTCCCGTCCTATGCCCGATCCTTCCAGAACTCCCTACTGGTTTTACTGGTCTTACTTTAGTACCCAGAAGGAAACCCCGGGGGGTAAATGGAATTAATTCATTACATAAACTTACTGTATTTCACGTACTGTACGAGGTTTTAATCTTCCTTGTTTCAGAAGAGGTTTGCAGTGTTTTTCCGGTTGAACTGAATACACCCAGCTAAAACAACCAATTACATCATGCCCGTTAAGCGACCGTTTTCATTTCCTGTCACACATAGTAAACCCTCCATTTGACTACGTCGTGTTTATGGCTTTAATCTTTGGAGACCTTGTTTCAGCTGGTTTTTATGGGTTCAAGGTCGGTTTTGGGGTGAAAAACAAAAAAATGTCAAGATCCACTTTCGACGCAAGCTTTGGAAAACCCACTTTCTTCAGACATAAAAACGCAAACATGTAAAAGTCGGAGTCCTCAGTACTCATGACAACAAAATCATGGGATTTTAAATGAAGGTTTCCACTCAGTCTATCCGTGTCAAATCTTCCCACCACTTCCACATTGGTATGAATGTAATAACACATTAATAACTACGACTCTTGAGTATAATTTACCATCAGTCAAACCACAAATTTGACATTATTGGATCATTTTGACAGTTTCCTTCATATTTATGTCAAATAAAGGAGAGATAAATGTGGAGGGCTTATAATGTAGAGCAATCATAAGGAATTGATACGACTTTTAAACCAGTTAGTCCAGCAGCATTATGTCACTATTTATCCTTCACATAACAGCGTCAAAGTTATTTTGATGGTTCACTGACTCGGGGGGGAATGGTGTCTCTTTCGTTTGCAATGTTGCTGCGCTATGTAAATTGGGTTGGCAGGTATGATCCCCTGAGGGAATTGCGTAAGGCTTACGGCGCTACGTCATACACCGCAGACCAAACAGTTATTTTTTTTCCTTGGCTGCTTTGACTCATGTCTGATGATCTACAGAGTTTCTTGATGGACTGATTGCTGATGGACAGACATCTAACTCAGTCTTCTAAGCTAACTCTGTCCACACGAAACTGGGAGTTGTATCCCTCTCCTTCTCCACCTGAAGTTTCCCTAAGCCGACCCGGAGCTCCACCGCAGAGGAAAAGAAAAAGAGGCAACAATGTTTTGTCCTTCCAGTTCACCTGCTGAAATCAACTCGACGTTCAGTTCTGGTGGGATCGCTCACCGGGGAGGAGAGACCGGCGCCTTCTCAGACCACGATCCTCGGGGGAAGTGGTTAGATCCGGGCGGGGATGGGGCGCTCTCAAAGCCCATGGCCAACGCCGTCAAGGCTGCCGGGAAGGAGGCTGGCGGCACTGAGCCGAGTTGAATCCTCCAGGCTGCCGGAGGATTATCTGTTTTCACGTTTGCTTTATCGGCGAGGCATGGCGCTCTGTTGCTTTTTCTAGCTATAATTGATAAGTATGATCCCCCATTTGTCAAACAACAGTAACAGCTTAAGACCCCCCCAAAGAAACCTCTCCAGAAGTCTGTGAGAACATGGCGGCCCCAATGTGGACCCCCCCCATCCAGCAGCACAGTAAAGCTAATTAGCCTATTGTAGTTGATTCTCTGCTTCTGTCCGGCTTCCATCTCCTATCCCCACCTATTCTCCGCTGATTCCTCACATTCAGTCTCAGTCGAGTCATCAACCACCACCACCACTAGTTTGTGGACTCCATATCTTTTCAAGGACAGATTCCATCACAGTCTCTCTGAAGACTACCGCCACAGACTTTGTGACAGACTAACTATCACACATCATCCGCTGCTATAAACAATCACCTTTACTCCAGTCTCTCCTCTCTCCTGATTGAAATAACAGTCCTAACATAACGTTGCTTTATTTTACCCCCAACAATCAGAATTACAGGCCTCAAGAATCTTAATTATGGGCCACTCGGCAAACAGAAGGCTGTGCCGCCTTCATAAGATCGTCGGAAGCCATTCTAAACCGTAATCGTCTCCGTTCTCTCGGCGTCTCTAATCTAACAATTATGATAGCCTTGCCCATTCATGTCTGAGAATAATCAATAATTGAGGCTTTTTTACGACTTTTCCGACGAAAATAATGTCTATTCTGCTCACAGGGGAAAGTGTGTAGATTGAGCAATACAGTAGACTCAGTATCTGAATACTATAATTAAGTTTTATTTGTTCTCGTACAGCACTGACCGTGCTACACAAATAAACATGAAAGTGAGCAGAAATAGTTTTACTTTTTTAATTGAGGAAAGCCTCTTTTTTACGATTACAGCTCATAAATGTACATTGCATTCAATGACCACCTTTACCTTCGGTAAATTTCCGAATGGCATCGAGCCAGGAAAATGAAACAAGCAATGTGTGTTCAGTTCCGCTGGAAAAAGTCCATAAAGTTGTCGCTGTCTGTATAAACGGATCGTGATAACATAATAAGCAGATGGCCACGTTTCAAAGCCAGTCCTCTGGAGTCGGTTAGAACCTCGACCCGGAGTGAAGACACAAAATGCAGTTTGAAAGAGAATGATTGAGCGAAGCTGGGAGAAAGACGGTAGTCTGAAAAAAGCCGTTATATAACTAACCTTTAATTACTGTTATCTTTGTGACTCACCTAATAACTTTCAAGAAGGTTTTTAGATATAAAAAAATTAATATTCAGCCCTTAATTCGCTTTTGTCGGGCCGGGACATGGCCCCCCCCTCATCCGACTCATCCTTCGGCGGTACCGGTGGACTACCAGGGGGCTCAATCGGTCGGGCTGAGTGTCAGCCGGACTACCAGGGGTGCGGTTTACAGAATAGTCAGCTGATCCTTATTCTCTTTTTTTCCTTGTCTTTACAATTATAAGATATAACCTGTAGACATTTTTTATAGTTTTAAATGATCCAGTTGAAAGTTCAGTTGTGGGTTTTCCAATTTGGAATAGAATGGAACAAACTTTATTAATCTCCTTTATAGTAGATATGGGACTAGTCCAACCCAAAATAACTGTTTGTTTATAACTGTCAACTTTCTCGGTCTTGCTGTCCATCACTTTGGACCGAAATGAAGTAATGGAGATCTATGAAAAGTTCTGTCAGAAAGACTATCCTCTTGCACACTCAGGCCAGGAGAAGACTTCATCATCCTCACCTATCACACATGCTCAGTCTAAACGAATTTCTTCACCGTCAGTTCATCAGTTGATATCAGCTGCACTCACTCAACCAGCCACACCCGTCCAATAACAATGACGCATCTTCATCATCAGCCCATCGCCATCAGCTGCTGTCTTTTAAAGTATGACACTCGCTCCCTTCACCTAGTTCTTTCATGCTTCTGGTTTGTATGCCCTCTCCCTGCCCATCTCTTGCAGATCCATCAGCTTCATTCTTCATCAGTCTCAGCAGAGTCATCAGCCACCACCACCAGTAAGTATACTTTACTGCTATTCAGGGGAAGTACCCTATGATCACAATCTGCTCAAAGAGACTGAGCGCCAAAGACTAATGATCACATCATCCGTCACATCACGTCTAATTAGCGATATTTCCTCGTGTGAATTTTTCTCTTAATAGGTGGATTAGCGTCGAAGGAACTTAACACATTCATGATCTCTAAGGTTGATCTGTCATCAAAACGGAAAGTCAGCCACTACTTGAGTTAATAACTAAATGCATGCTAACATGTAATAAACACCGGAAAGGCTATATTGTCATCAAGTGCACATTAGCTTATTGATTTTAGCGTTCAGCTCCAAACACCGCCTCAACGCTACCGCCACTAGCATGGCGGTAGCGTTGAGTTGTCTTTGTTTGACACGTTTCTGCTGCTCATATTTAATACCCAATTTATTTGATGGTTTTACGTAAACTAAAAGATTCAAAGTACGTTGGTTGTCATCGCTAATTACAACAAGTGCAACAGCTTCCAGAAACAAAACCGTTTTTCTTTGCATGTTTTGACAGTCGTGCGATGACTCCGGCAGCGGAGAGCCGATGGGAAAATATCGTATATTGTTACAGTCGACCTTTGGCAAAAGAGTTTGAAACAGGCAGCAGTGTTGAAAAGTTCCACTTTTACATTTGTCTGTTCGTATTTTCCTGTCAGGGGTTAGCTAACCCTGGGGTATGCTAACCCTGGGGTATGCTAACCCTGGGGTATGCTATGAGCTCAATGCAAAAGAAGGAAAGACAGATTGTAACGTCAGCAGTGTCACATGCGTAGGAGGACAGTTAATTATGGCGGTTTTACCTTGTGGTTTCCCCTTTAGTGGCTGTAAGTACGTTAAAACGCTCTCATTCCAGGGAATCAGACATTTAGGGTCAGCTTGTTCCAATTATTCAATAAAGCCGAGAAAACACTGTCGGTGTGTCGTGTCTAATTCTCCCACATTCACCCTGATATATTTGGTGAGTTTGGAAACTCCGGGATAGACGCTGGAGAAATTAAGTTAAAAAAAAGACCCTTTTCTTTTTTCTTGAGTGTCGGTCTGAGCAGAAATGACACAAAGGCCGAATCGATCCGACGTAATTATCCAATCTGGGTGCAATAATAGTTATTTGTTGTTTTATGGGTGGGATTGGGTGCGCAAGTTCTAAGAGGCTAAAAATAGTGTGAGTGTTTCTTATCTGGCCCACTTTGGCTTACGTTGCGTCGGTAGTTGTTGTGTTGTTTACACAACCTTTCAAAGCGGGCCGGATGCGCCGTAACTCCGCCCCCTTCCTATCTTTACGAACTTAATGGAGGGTCTGAACTGGGCGGCTCCTGTGACGTCAGCAGACGTAGCCACAGCCCTCAAACATGCATCTGTGGAACAACTGGAAGTCTGAAACGCTAACTGAAAGAATAATAACTTACTCTTACTTACTCTGTGGTCCATGACAGCAAGGTTCTAAACCCGAGAAAGTCCTCAACCACCTGCTCCTCACGTTAAATGTAAGGTATGATGAGGTAAAGATGAATCTCCTCTAATTCTAATGAACCAAACGTGGACTAAATCGAGCTGTTGGTTAAGAAGTTAATAGTTAAAACAGTTTTTTTTTCCTTTTTAAAGTTTCCCCTAGTGAGGAAAACATAAATATTAAAACAAAAGGCGACGTATAAAAGATAATTCTCCTTAAGTCAATCCATACAAAACATATTGGGTCTGAATAAAATGGATGGGTGACAAAAAACTTTTGGCGATAAAGCTCCCCCTAGTGTTGGATATAAACAACTGATGTTCCCCCAAAATCAACCCAGTTCTTCCTCGCACTGAGATCTATGTTAAATTAAATTTGAAAAAACACTAGCAATGATAGATGACATTAAATAACTTAGTAGCGATGACAGCTACCATTAACAAACACTAGCAATGATAGCTGACATAAGCTATCTTTAGCGAGGACGGCTACCATTAACTAACACTGGCAATGATAGATGACATTAGCTAACTTTAGCAATGATAGCAGACGTTACCTTACTTTAGCGATGACAGCTATCATTAACTTTCACTAGCAATGCTAGCTGTGATTAGCTAACTATAGCAAGGATAGCCGACATGAGCTAACTTTAGCAATGACAGCTTCCATTAACTAGCACTAGAAATGATGGCTTACGTAAGCTAAGGTTAGCAATTATAGCTAACATTAGGTAGCTTTTGCAGGGCTGGACTTTTGGACATTTTAGTCAAAATGAAGATGAAAGGCAAGAAAAGAAGATGAAGATGAAAAGATTTTACAAAAAGATGTTAAACAAAGTGAAGAAGAGGGTTTCGACTAGAACTCCTGGATACGTGGCTGTAGAAGAAGCTGTAGTAGTTCTAACCCGGAAGTCTCTGGGTCCGGTAGTGACCCGGGCCTCTGCTTACGGTTCACTGAAGACAAATGTTGACAGATGTGAGGACAAACAGATGAGGACAAACATCCGTCTAACAGTGGAAAGTAACAGCATGTGATTGAAGACGATGAAGGTCCGACCGTTTCTGAAGAACCTGCATTATGAAGATTTATTCCAGAACGGGACATTCTGATAAAAGTGTGGTCTCAGGCTTTCTCCTCAAGTTATCCTGGACCCTGGAGGCGGAACACGGTGGCCTGTCCCGGTCCACTTTATCTGTTTTTCTATCATTGTAATGTTTTGTTTTTAGATGAATAATAAAAATCAACAAAAAAAGACATATTAAAAAAGATCCACAAATGGATTTAATCAGAAGAAAGGTTGTTAGTGGAGCCTCATCGCTACAAACTGACACGGTTTCTATGGCAGAACCGTCACAAACACAGCGAACGGATCCCTGGACTATGTTTTTATTCTCATCGGTACCATAAAGAGAAAATGAGCTGATTATCTATAAACGCTAAGCCAAGAACTAAAAAGCTTTAAAATTGTTTTTGGGCTTAAATTCAAATGTGGAAAATGGAAACTGGGCGAATGCTTGGAGAACTTGGTGGTCTGTTGAAGAATTATTATAGCTATTAGCTTCATTATGCAGGAATTTGGTCTCCTGATTCGGAAGAACAACAGAAAAATATTTGAACGTCTTCATTCTTACAATGTTGACAAAACCAGCAATTTTAAAAATACCGCGGAACAATGCAAACCGTTACGTGCCAAGACCTCTAACGAACGTCTGTTTTTCCATCTCCGTGAAATATCTTAGAGTTAAATCAAATATTTATTTGCGTGTTGTGTGGAGGGAAATGCTAAGCTAACGTATCGACGTAATTTACATGGTGAAAGCATGATAGACAAACTTTTGATACTTCAACGTTTGACTGTTTCTATCAGAAACGACAGAATGAAGAAAAAGACATGATTGGTGGTGGTGGCGGCTGATGAATGATGAGGCTGAGGGATCGGTGAAGACTAGGTGGAGAGGCAGAGGTGGAGGGCTTGTGAACCAGCAGCATGAAAGAACTAGATGGGTGGAGGGTCATATTTATTTCCCCGAAAAAGTCGGGGTCCAAACCAGTTAAAAGTATCTTAACTGTTTTTTCTCGATGATGAAAGTATCTTCATCATCGCGTCACTCCGGGATCTGATCCTAGAACAGACTGCTGACTTCACAGAAATAGTTAGGATGAGTCATTATGGACTGTTTGAGATTCTTGATGAGTCATGTTTAATCCGAGGAGCTCAATCAGGGGAGATTGCTGGTACAACGCAGGGGATTGGGGGCTTTAGGTGGACAAGCCTTCCCCGCCGGGGTCGAAGAGATGTTCCAAATCAAAGAGATGATGTCAGCGCGCGTTGATTCAAAACATCGCTGAGGGAACAGCGTGTCAGAGGATTCAATAAACTCCAGTGGGCAATTAAATCCTGGTGAAAATGAATGTAAGACCCCCCCACACACACACACACACACACACACACACACACACACGCACACACACACACACACACACACATATCCATAATTTTGTTAAGAAACAGCTGCTTGTGGTTTATCGCGGGAACAATTTATGAAATTCACTTAAGTTTTCTGGCGTTGGAAGCAGGAGAGGATTTATTGAGCAACGTTTAACAGGCTGTTGCGATGGATTTGGCTGATTCGCAGCGGCGGCGCTCTCTCCCCGGCGCTCTCTCCTCGGCGCACAGATGCAGCAGAAGAATTTGCTGTAAATGAGTCTGACGCGATTTGCCAACATGGAAACCAGCCAAACTCTGTTTTATTGGCAGAATATAGTTAATGTTGAGAAAAAGAAAAAAAACGTAAAAAAAAAAGCCAAATCTTTCTAATAAGAAGCATCGGAGTGATTGATGTTATGTGAATTTGTGGTTTGGTGAGGAAGGGGTTTCTTTCTTGTTTTTGATGAAGTGCGTAGCAACAAGGAATGCAGGGTAAACCAGTGAATACCTTTAAAAGAACCAAAAACTGTTTCTGGACCCCGTTAAAAGCATCGATCAGTGTTTTCCGATTAATCCTCAAAAAACCATTTCGGAATTCTGGTCCCTGGCTGCAGAGAAACTCTGCAGAGAAACTCTGCGTTACACTCCGACAGGTCTTTACGCCTTTTTGATGCTCCGCCATAAAACCCCGTATTGTTTGCCAAACGGTTTTACAACTTGCGGCCGGCCACTCGTGACTGATAGTCGGGGAACTGCTCCCAAAAAAACCCACAAGCATGTTGACCCTGGCATCACGCGGCCTCGTACTCACGCCGGTCCGTGCCCAAGTCCACAGGCTAAGAGGATAAGACCCGGTGAGAGGTTTCAGGACAGGAAGGGGGTTTAACTTCTTGTTGAAAGCTATGAATTAAAATTGGAATGAATCAAAAAAATAAAAAAGTCCACAGCTGCTGGATGCATATTTGCCCCCCCGCCTTCTTTAGGGCCTTATTTGATAATAAGGGCCTATTATCAGGCCGAGGAAACACTCGCGTCCATCAAACCGTGTTTGCCTTGTATTTCCTCGCCTTCCAGCGGATAAGAATCCGGACCCGTTTCAGGGATCCCGTCCAGAACTGCAGGAATATAGTTACTGGAAAAGCAAAAGTGACATCATCCTCTTAAAACTAATGGCCATTATTCAGAAACATATGCTGCCGGCCACATGTGCCGTCCATCCCGCTCTGCCTCCTCCTGTTCGTCGGTGGACTGAAGGAAAAAAAATACAATAAGTGAACTTAATAAATAAATAAATAAACGAAACAATCGTTCCTCTGTTTTATTTTATTTCGAGGTTATTCCCATCCACCCCCCACCCCCCCTTCAAGGATTTCGATCGCAGTCACAGTCGGCATTGGACTTTGTGAGCTGCGCTGTAAAATCTTTCACTGTAGTTAAAAGCCCCCGATCCCCTGCGTTGCACAAGCGATCCCCCACGATCGAACTCCTCAAACTGAGTATGACTCAGCAATAATCTCAAACAGTATCGACTAAACTATAACTATTTAAATGAAGTCAGGACCATAATAAATAAAATATGAACAATTACTGTAAAATACGTGAAATACAAGTTAGATCTCCTAGAGACGGTTCATATGAGGTAAATTTGTACTAGGTCGGACCAACTGTTTGGGGGTTATGTCCTAAAAACCTTTTTTTGTTGTTGAAAAAACAGCCCCCCCTAGTGAGTAACATATTAACTACTAGAGTTATATATAACATATAAATTTAAAGACATCAAATAAGTCAGGAAAACATCATATGTCCGTCCTGCCTTTCCACCTCGTCATAGTACAGATGTTTGATTCACATCTGTTACTACCTCCCACCATTTTCTACACTGACCCGCCAGAATAAAAGCAAAGCAGGTCACATTGATCAGTCTGTAGACTGCAGGTGCCACTACGGTTGATCCGGTAAGTGGATGATTGCTCTACCTCCGGCGCCACAAATAGTAGCACCAGTATTTGTACACTTTGAGGGAGAACTCAAAAATATTTGTCCAACGAGACAAAAAGTGCTAATGTGGATAACTTCAAACAGTGGACCGTGGGTTCGTTGCGGCATCAGCAGTGATGATGGCGCTGTATCGGACGGTTGTGGTGAAGAAAGAGTCCTAAGGCAAAGCTCTTAATCTACCGGTCCATCTAAAGTCCAACCCTCACCTCTGGTGATGAACTCTGGGTAGAGACCCGAAGAATGAGGTCAAGGATACAAGCGACTGAAATGAGCTTCCTTCATAGGGGGGCCGGACTCATCCTCAGATTTGAGGCGAGGAGGAGGAGTACGAGAGACGCTACTCCTTCGCGTCGAAAGGAGCCAGTTGAAGTGGTTCCGGTATCTGATCCGGACGCCTCCCTCTGGAGGTTTTCCAGGCACGTCAAACATGAAGGAGACCGTAGACCCAGAACTCCCAGGAGGGACTTTTTATCTCATCTTGCCTGGGAACACTTCTGGATCCCCCGGGAGGAGCTGGAGAGTGTTGCTGGGTAGAGGGACATTTGGAATAACCCCTCATAGCCTGCTGCTGCCGCCGCGACCCGACCTTCGATAAGCGGAGGGAAAAGGATGGATTGATGGCGTCTGTTGTACTTCTGTTTAGACGTTCAGATGTTTCCCCTCTCATCTAAGACGGGCCCCGCCTCTTACAAAGTCAGCTGGGTTTGGCTCCATGCCCTTCTGTTGACAGCGGAGTTTAGAGTACATGCCCTTAAAGGAAAGCCTCCTCTTGAAGTGCTGTGTGAGTTTAATATAGGAAGGCACTATTTAGACTTGACAAGTTTTACCGTGTAGCGAGCGACCGCCCGAGGCTCTGGCCGGAAGACCGAAGCGACTAATCCGCCAACTTGACAGCGTTCCCAGTATTCCAGGTGAACCCGGTCTTTAACACGCGGGGCGCCGACTCATCCCTCCCTCTGGATATGGAAGACAAGCCAGAGACATTAACGGTTTGCACCTTATTCTACTTTGTAGGCTTATACTCTTATACAACATTTACGTTACCTGCTAAATGTTTGTGTGCAATTTTCCGCTTGGTGACGGCAGGACTAAGCTGCCTTCAGAGGCCCGCATCATAAAAAAAGAAAATACAGCTATATGATTACACACATGGATGGGTTTACAGTATTCGGGGGGACACGGCTGCAGCTTTGAAGGCACACATGGATTAAGAGCAGAAAAACCTGCATCGCATTCTGAGAGCTGGAGGCTCAACAAATGCTTGAAGATCCATAAAAAGGGTACATTTTGACCCGGTGAGGAGAAGGAAAAAAAGAAGATGAAGAAGAAGAGGAAAAAAGTCGTGATGCATTGGCTTATTTGCTGCCAAATATTTGCACAATAATAACACTTTATTGTTTCCGCCTGTTAACGTGAGGATGTGTGGAGCCGCATCTTAACTAGGCAGAGGTGTCCAAAGGTTACGCAGATGTGTGTTTGATATACCGGGGGGAAGAAGAAGAAGAGGAAGAAGAAGAAAAGAAGGTGAGTAGAACTTCCTCTGGTATGGAGTAATTAGTCACAGACAACGTTGGAGCGTGAAGGTCGGAGGGTTGAACGTTAACAGGAAGTACCTGAAATAAGGACATATCTGCACAGAACACCTTTCGACAAGCGTTATTTACATAACCAACGTTAAAGGAACAGTGTCAAAAATTTGGGGGGTGTATATGAATTAAATGGATTATAACATTCTACGATTTTCTGTGTATAATCAGTTAGAAATGTTTAAAATGTTAAGACTGGGTCCTGATCCGTGGAAGTCGCCGTGAAGAGTGGCACATGTTTGCAGGGTAGCTTGAACAAATATAACAAACATTTCAGATTCATACGTTCAAGTGGCGGAGAGACGACTAAAATCTTTCAAATCTAGCGGAGAAGTCGGTGATGTTGCTGGAAAACGGTTGTGACGTATTCAAATTATGCTTGATGTTTATCGCAAGGCAAAGTAGCCTCGTATGAAACCTTGACGTCAAAGGAAACAGGAAGACCCGCCTCCTGAAACCATTTGGAGTGACGTGACTGGTTCAAGGTTGGCTTGGAAAGCTTCATGAGAAAGAAGGTGGGTCCTGGTTCTGTCTGTGAGTTTCACAGTGCCTCCCTCCCTGCCCGGACCTCGCCACCTCTTGGATCAAGAGCCAATTACTTAGGTATGGAGTAATCCTGGGGGACATATCACTCCAACAAACCCGGTAGACTCACCTCAATTGTTTCACGAGTCGGGTCTCACTGCTCACGTTTTTTTTATTGAGCTAAATAAGAACTTTTTTCTGTCCTGGCAATGACAGAAAAAGGAACCAAAGAGCCGAGTGGGAAACCAGGAGGTAGAGTTTAAAAAAAAAGAATCTAATATCCATAAAGGTGGAGGTGAAGACTGATGGATGACCGAGCCACAAGCACCGCCTTGATCCGGCTGTGAATGTGAGGCAGCAGGCTTTTAGAAGAAGTGGGTCACTGTGCTGCTGGCTGGCAGAAGGATCCCGAGCAGAGCAGGAGAGCAGGGTTCACAGAGGGCATGGAGCAAACGAGATAATACTGAATCACCTCAGCAGAACTGAGACCAAGACCTGAGCCGAGATTCTGCCACGAAGGAAGTTGAATGACCTGGCGAAGTGTCGTCGTAGAACCGGGATATTTATTCTGGAAGATGAGGACCACAGATCATTTTTATCCTCCACGAGGGACGGACCGCGGAACAAATAATAATGTTCATCATCTTTCATCTAGAGTTTAGTCTTTTGTTTATCTCCTTGTATTTTCTACACTTATCGATGAAAGGAACACGATTACCTGCCAGGTTCTTTCTGAACCCTTGAAGGTCAGCGTAGACTGGATTTAAGTTTTGATTTGGAACGTTGGATACCTTCACCAAAGCCCTCTTCAGTCCACACATCCAAACGTAACAGTTCTGACCGGAGATAAGGTCCATCCCCGTCATTCACACACTCTTTGTAGGAACCTTAAAGCTGTGCATCGGCACAAATGGGATTTTTTTCCAAATGCAGATGTTCTTTGACAGAAGTTTTATAGTTTCTTGATGCTTCAGAACTCCTGTCGGATTCACAAACCACGTCCTTAGAACTTCTTTAACCCAGCCACAAAAGGGGTCACAAGCCAGTACCGGTCCCGAGGACCCAATAAATTTACTTCAAACTCAGAATTGTGACTGAAATCATAGAATTCGGATGTTATCCTCGGAATGCTAACTATAATCTCAGAGTTCTGACTTTAAACTCAAAATTCTGACCCCGCATCAAACCTGCGCCAAATCCATATGTGGAACGAAAATCGGATTTCCAAACCGGATCGGCGATGGCCCCGGTTAACAAATACAGTTACTGCTACAGTTAGCCATTAGGGTACTGACCTATAGATGGAAACAGGTGACCCGCTGTGGTGATCCCGATAGGGAGCGGCCGAAAGACGAAGAAGTCCTTAGAACTTCCTTAGAACTTCCTTAACCAATCCACAAAGGGGTCACAAGCCAGTGTACCTCTAGTACCGGTCGGTCCCAAGCCCGGATGAATTTACTTTTAACTCAGAATTCTGACTTAAATCATAGAATTCGGATGTTATCCTCGGAATGCTAACTTTAATCTCAGAGTTCTGACTTTAAACTCAGAATTCTGACCCGGCATCAAACCTATGAACAGTAGACGGAAAACAGGTGACCCCGATAGGGAGCGGCCGAAAGACAAAGGAGAAGTCCTTAGAACTTCCTTAGAACTTCCTTAGAACTTCCTTAGAACTTCCTTAGAACGTTTTTGCCAGTTGATGATTAGACCCCGTGTCGTCTATGATACTGCTGTTGTTCTGAATTGTATAATAATATATATATAAACGATATTGGCTACATTGCGATCTGTAAATCAACGTTACAATAAGGCCTAAAAGATTCAACAAAAGCTCATCTATACAGAGTCTGAGACGCACGATTCAGTACGACTTCATTGTCAACTCAAGAAGCTCGCTGTCACAGAGACTGAAATCAGTTACGGTGTATTAATAATGGAAGTATAATTGATGACCTTCCCGTCCACTGACGTGGAACCAATCAAAACAACACTTCATCAGCTCCGTCCATTAGAACCCTGCGGTCGGGCCGACAGATCCAACAAGATGTTTTTTTGCAGATCATCTCTTAATAAGGCAAAGCTGGAATTCGGCCCCTGGTTCTTTGCTGAGGCTCTTTTGAAGGCAGCTGAAGTAATGATTAGAAAGTGAAATCCACATCTGAGATATATTTTCCCATACCAGAGCCATTACTGGAACCAGATGGCCAAGAAAAAGGTTGCTTGGTTTGATACTTCCTGTTTCTGAACAAGCCTCTTTATTGACAGAGTAGTTTCATGTTTAGCTGTTTACCGCGATGGAGGTCAGATCTCTCAAGTGTTTACATCCAAACATTCGCTGTCCACTTATTCACGCTCGCTGGGTCAGAACCAGCAGAGACTTGTGGAAGGGGATCTTTTAAGTTTGCATTTCTCTAAACAACACCGCCCTTAATGGAGAAAGCATGAGCTGTTAATAGTGTCTATGCCAGGATTAGCTTTCGTACGTCGCATACCGAGACACCAACAGCCTGTGAAGTCACGCTTGAACCCGACCCTGACAAGAACTCAGCATCATCTGAGGGGATGAATAAAAACGTCTAGGCTAGAGAGAAACAAGCGATCTGGCAACGTGAGGCTCCGTCTTCTTTCCAGAGAAACATGAAAATGTTTTCGATAGAAACGCTTTGCATGGCAGCGCCTTCGTCATTGGCGTGCGAGAAGATTCATGAGTGAGACGCCAACTTTAAAGCCCCGTCTCCAGGAAAGACAGAGGATGGCGCCACAGAGGTATGCCATGTCTCAAATTATTCCTCAATATTGCATTTCCTGGTGTCGTGTGCACCACCCGACGGAACCACTCAGCTCAATCAGAATACACAAAGACTGAAGAAAAGATTCATCCTTTATTGGAACAGGTGACGTATTTTTCAAGTCGCTGCACCGACTTCCTGTTTTTTATTATATGAGGCAGCAGCTGGACAGCTCAGGGGAACAGCTCAGGTGTTTCCCCTCCACCTGTTTTCTCGTACTCAGGTCCAGAGACACGATAGCGGAGGCAGAGCAGAAACAGTTAAATATTCAAATAAATCCAAAGTCAAAACAAAAGCAAACAATCCAATTCAGTAAAAGGCAGAAGCAGATTTAAAAATCGATGCAAAGTCAGAACCCAGAAGAACCACGAGAAAGACACAGGGAAACACTTACAGGAGGAAAACAGGATGTTCCGGCTGGGCTGCGTGACGACGGAACATCAATGACGGACTGGCACAGAAGGAAAGGTGAGGGCGGAGTATATATACTGATGTCTCCACCAGGATTGATTATAAGATCTCTCTCCTCACTCACCAGTGTATCCATGGTAACGCACCCCCCTACCTAAAAGAACTACTCACCCCACTGACCTCA
>VRLP01006026.1:22500-31731 GCA_009660295.1 Lophius piscatorius | reverse complement strand
ATCTGATCCTAGAACAGACTGCCGACATCATAGATATAGTTAGGTAGAGTCACTATGGGATCTGATCCTAGAACAGACTGCTGACATCATAGATATAGTTAGGTAGAGTCACTATGGTATCTGATCCTAGAACAGACTGCCGACATCATAGATATAGTTAGGTAGAGTCACTATGGTATCTGATCCTAGTCTCCCTTCAGAACGTCTCAATGTCGCTTCAAACGTCTCCGTCCATCAGGAGGGGAGAGGAGGAGCAGGGGGTCCATGATGTCGGGGTGTGGAGGAGAAACGCCCCGACGTGATGTGACTGAAATGACGGGGTCAAAGGCTGAGCTCGCTGCCATCAGAAAAACCATAAATAAACGTGACAGTGATGAATACGGTTTGGCACTTCATCAGCGCAGTTACCTCTGTCCACCAAGGACGCTTCAGGCGAGAGGGGCCACAGGTCCCACTCTGACTGATGATGGTCTGGTGGAGGCTCGGCGTGGGAGGAGATGTTACGCCATCTCCAGCAGGGACCCAGCTGAGCACAGAGGCAGGAGAGAGTAGATGAAGATGAACTTTAACCTGGTTGTATTAGAGGAACAGCGAAGGATCGAAGCCGCGAGCAGAGGGAGACATCAATCAAACCGCTGTGGAGACATATTGGCTGCTAAGCGGTGACAGTGATCAAGTCTATCAGGGTTTAAGGGATGATGAGGAGAAACGCTGCTGAGATGCTGCTGGGTAAGAAGCTCCACGTCCAGCAGTGGCGTTGACAGAATTTTATATTCCTGCGGACTTTAGCGAAATCGTTCACAATAATAATGAAAGAGGTGAATGAAAGTTCAGTTCAACTACTGATGAAGATGTGAAAAGTACTTCTCTGTCGCTCCGGCTACTGAACAGAACCTTTTCCAATCCTCACGCGCATTTTATTACAAGGTTTTTATACATAGTCCCGACCCAGAGGTCCGTCTGAGCTCTGAAAGTCCAGCTGGGACCACCACTGGGTTCTGTGTGGAAGAACCTTCTCCTCAGTGGAAATGAAGAAAAGCATCTGAATGTCAAACATATTTCTCACACGTAGAAAACGATCACTGACAAACAGTAACAGATTACTCCCATATAGTAACAGATTAATCACACCTAGTAACAGATTACCCACACATAGTAACAGATTACACACTCAGTAACAGATGACTCAGTAACAGATTACTCACACCTAGTAACAGATTACACACACATAGTAACAGATTACACACTCAGTAACAGATGACTCAGTAACAGATTACTCACACCTAGTAACAGATTACTCACACATAGTAACAGATGACTCGCAAATAGTAACATATTACTCACGCGTAGTAACAGGTAACTCACACATAGTAACTAATTACTCACACCTAGTAACAGATTACACACACATAGTAACAGATTACTCACACCTAGTAACAGATTATTCACACATAGTAACAGGTACACTGTTACTGACAGTGTAAATCAAGTACTTTAAGTCTTACCTGTCCATAGAAGCCAAGGTGATGCAGGTACACCTGATAGTTGGGGAGATGTTTGAAGGTTGTTTGGAGATGTCATTCAGGCAAGGCTTGGTTTAAAGTAACTAGTGGGTGGTAGATCTTAATAACCTGACTGTTCAAACTGTGAAAGGTCAACAGACAGCTGTAACTGAAAACAGAATTGAATAAACTGAAAAGGATTTACTTCGGCATTTCTACCTTATATTTAGTTTAGGTATTTATCATGGGTAATGATAAATATTTGAGGTAAATGCCTGTATTGCTCAAGCGAAGGGCTCTAATCTGAGGGTTCCGTCTGATGAGGCTGGAACAGAGAGCGGCGGCTGAAGCAGACTGGGCCGTGATGAGAGCAGCTGTAGCTGAGGAGGTTCTGCTGATGTGAGCTCAGAGCTGCTGATACATCAACTAGAAAATGTCTCTGGATTCTGCTGATCAAAGCTAATAAATGAAACTGACTGGATGAATTGTAGCTTTAGTGTTTGTCCACAGGAAAGTAGGAAGCTTGTAGAATCCAGAATGTTGTAATGTTTAACTTTAGCTCATTTGTGTGATTCGGTGTATGCAAATATAAACTCCGCCCTCCCCCTCTTCTTCTTCTTTTGTCGTCTAAGAGTGGATCAATTTGGTCACAGGAAGTCTTAGACTGGAAGACTCTTAGTGCATACTAATATGTGTGCTCTAAACAAAAAGTGTACTTGGTAATTCTCTTTGAGCTTTACTTTGAAAAAGGAAAAATTGGACGTTCTTGTTTCCTGAGGACGTTTGACCAGAAATGTTTCCTGATAAAACCTTCAGAAAACACGTCTGGAATGAGAAATAAAGTTTATCTTAAGACTATTCATAAAGGTGAGATATTAAACTTTCTAAACTAATCTAAAGACCCTTTGGCGAAACAGTGAAACGGATCTGAGTTCAGGCAGCGCTCACAGTTGACATTTCCTCTGCTGAGGTTCCTCAGAAAGGGTCAAAGTTCAAAGTCGTCCTTCATGCTCCGCCTCTGATTAAACATCCACATTGATTTTTCCTCTCGTCCGTAAG
The DNA here is from genome assembly GCA_009660295.1 of Lophius piscatorius. Lineage (NCBI taxonomy): Eukaryota > Metazoa > Chordata > Actinopteri > Lophiiformes > Lophiidae > Lophius > Lophius piscatorius. Next base: position 29,170 of record VRLP01006026.1, on the reverse strand, counting down.
TGGCTGTATTTTATCTTATGTATGTTGCCGGTCCAGAACCACAGCCCAGATCAACCTTTCTTTAGATGCATTTTAAATGTGACGTGTTCAGTAATAGCTTTTTAATCTGATCTCAGGCAACAGCAGATTCTGTGCAGGGCCGCTCACTGCTGCCCCCCTGTGGCCAGAACAAAAAGGTCCACAAAACAAGCTGCTCTGAACCAGAGGCCGATCTGAACCAGAGGCCGATCTGAACCAGAGGCCGATCTGAACCAGAGGCCGATCTGAACCAGAGGCCGATCTGAACCAGAGACCGATCTGAACCAGAGACTGATCTGAACTCACACTGAATGATTACTCACTTTCTTTACGATATCAGAATTGATCAGGGAGTCTCTTCCAGGTACAAACTTTCAAACAGGAAGTGAAAGTGGAGGTGTGGTATAATATTTTATTTTCAGATTTTATGGAATACAAAGCCGCTGATCCTGCCCCCCCACCCCCAAAAAAGAGTGTGCACATTAGATGCTGTGGAAACTATTCAAAGATGAGGAAAATAAGAGCTGAGAGACAAAGTAAGTTAACTGATGGCTGAGTTGGACTGCAGTTTCATGTGATGCTTCTAGAAAAAGTAAAACCCTCTAATCGTGAACCAACCTGCTAAAAACCAGCAGACAGAGCCGGCTCGGGTCAGTTGACAAAAGTCACGTAGCTACAACAGCTGAACGAAAATGCTCCAAAAAAAACAAAAAGGGCCTTTTTTTTGAAAAAATAAATCTTTCCATTTTGATTAAATCATGTATAACAATAATTTAGCTTGAAATGACTTCATCTTCGGTCACTTCTATCTTGCTAAGTTGCACACAAGGAATGAAATAATTCCCCAACATTGGGAGAAGAAAGAAAATACAAAAGCAGATAACAGTCAGCAGGGCAAAGATGACGGTAAGTTCACGTACTAGCAGCCAACCTAGGTCCGATAACGTCAGGTTCTAGCCAAACATCTGGAGCATCTGACGTCACTAGCAGCGCATCCCCAGCAGGATAGTAACACTGGAACACCATGAGACACTCTCCAGCTGAAGCACATCAACGGGGTTCTGAACGGTCTTCGCTAATCTCATGATGTGTAAAACCCACCGGGTCCGAGAAGCACTGGGACGGCAAAACCACTGACGAGTATAGTGAGTAAAAAATAACATTAGTAACATCACTGCCACTGGATCCTTACATTTCAACGCGTTACAAAGTCTGTCTGAGAAGCACGGGAGCCCAGGAGCCCATCAGAACCGTGTCGCGGGGTTAATATGAGATGCTTTCGTCTGATTTCATGGAGGATGAAGTGGGATCTACTCCGGGCCACTACACATCAAAAACACAGCAGAAAACAAATGAAACCAACACAACACACCATCCAGGCCCCGCAGGCCCAGGAGGTGCTGCTCGACGAGAGCCTCGGGTCGCCTCGGCGTCCGACCGCGAGCAGACAGTTCCAACCGGAGCCGTTCGTGTGGAGGACGCTGGAAAACTAATGATTAAAAGAAGGAAGAAAGGAAAGCAGACGTGTGGAGGAATGACGGAGCTTCGCCTCGAGAGTCTCATGTGTCTTCTACGGTTCCTCTCCGTCGCTCCAGCGGCAGAGTCGACAGGATGTCTCGCCGTCCGTGTCCAGTTCCATCACTGCAGCGTCCGTCCTGGTCCTGGTCTCCTCCGCTCAGCTCCTCACACCATGTACGAGTTCTGGTTCTTCAGCTTGTCCAGCTCTTTGCTCTGCTGTCTCAGAAACAGGATTCTGTGGTGGAGGAGAAAGAAGCGAGTTAACGGCGAGGGCGAGTCCGGGCGCCCGTGTGAATGGACGCGTTCCTCACCTCTGCTCCCTCAGTGTGGCCTGGATCTCACAAACTCTGACCAGAGAGCGGAGGTTCTTCATCTCTGTGCAGATCTCCGACATATACAAGCTGCCCATGTTGTGGATGTCCTCACGCAGCCGGGCCGCCTGAAGGGATGAGATGAATACCTTCAAGTCAAGCAGATAAGGTCCGATTGTAACTGAAAGTGAGCTGGAGGTCGCTCCTCGCCTCAACAGCGGCTCCAGGTATCTGAAACGTTCACCTGTGGAGTTTGAGGCTCATTTATCCTCCATCATTAGTCGCCATCCGTATGAAAACTAGACGCAGCGAGAGTCGGTTACGGTTGGGACAATGAATCTGGTCAATACAAGGAGCAGTGGCGTTCGGCGGCGGACTGAAGTCGTTAACATTACAGGACATTGACATTAACAGGGCTGCAGACACAAATAAATAAATCCAGGAGCCCGGGGCTCCGAAACCCACAGTATTTAGGAGCAAGTGATATTTTAAAAATATATTGATGTGAGAGAACGACGTCTAATGTCTGCCATAACCTTTTCTTTTCCTTCTGTACCCTCTGCCTTTGTGGACTATATATTCTCAACTAATGGTTCTCAAACCTTTTACACCGTGTACCACCTCAGAATATATCCGATTTTCCAAGTACCGCCATTATGACCCGTGTAAAAATACATTAGTAGAAGTAGGAAACACTAGTCAGCTAAACGTAGTTCAAACAGGAGGAAGATATATTCACAATAAGAATCCTGGGAACACACGCGCGTGCGCACACACACACACACACACACACACACACACAACTGTAAACACACGTTTCTGATGTGATGCAACCTGTGTCGTATCTTCTTACTGTTTTAGCCGTTTTCTGCCAGTTGATGCTGTTGATTCAGAGATGCTGCTGTGTTCACTGTCTTCCACCGAAGTTTCTACAACGCTGCTAACAACATTCTCAACAACGAAAACAATCCCTGCTGTTCTTTTGTTTTTAACTGTCAACGCACTTCTCCAATGTGTCTTTTTAAAATGATTCAAACCGGTGTTGGGACCGTGTTTTTTTTAAATATAAATAAATGTTGATTTTATATCGCCATGAAAACATCTACAGATTGCGCCTTCCAAAACTTTTATTCAAGTTTCCCGCCAAGTTCTCCATGTTACAAGATTATATTTGACACATCTTGTTATCATTCGCCTGTAACTACTTTTTACGAATGGACATTGAACGCATCATGTGACGTATCTTGCTGCCGACGGCCGCGTTAGCGAGCTCTGCTGCTGCCGCCAAAAGTGAACGTTTGTTTGGATGCGTTTTTCTTCACACGGAATGCTTTATATATTTGCGTCTGGATTGCGGCCAAAGGCGACTGGCAGAAAAAAACAGGTTGCAAAAAAGAAAAGTTATCTGCATGTGCGACCATTTTGGTTGCTATCTGGCGCTTGGGCGTTAATCCAACTCATTTCTCCTGAAGAGAAATGTATGGAGATGTAAAATGTACCAAACTGAGCCCAAACAGAATGGAAGACGGAGTCCTGCACTCGGGACTTCACAGCGTCTTCATGAAATGTGTCGCTTCACCGACACAAACACAAATATTCAGATTGTGTTTTCCAGAAGGCCGTTGAGAATATGTTGGCGAGGAGAGCAGTGGAGCGGATGAACCAAACATCTCATGGTTAAAAGTCAGATACGGGCAGTAGATGTCAGCCGTCAGCCGGTTTTTGTCACCACGGATTCCTGTGGGCTAATTATGAATGAATGTATTATTATTGAATCATGATCAGCAGCCTTCAGTGATTCCCAGTGGTTCTGCTCCTCCGGGCTCTCTGAGGAGCAGAACCACAGACTGAAGGCCATCATCACAATCCTTCGACATAAGAACTATCGACTGCTGATGTTCATATCGGAGGAAATGGAGATATCTCTAAATCCCATTTGAACACTTTTCACATCCGTGAACATCCGTGAACTGCCGGTTCAGGCAGTGATCCTGAACCGGTGGGCTACGGCGCGGTCCCTGGTTGATTACGTCATTCGATCTCTCAGGTTGGCTTTGAGTTCTGACTAACTAATCGAGGAGCTTCAGGACGGCCCAGCTGGAGAACATTATGGCAGGAATGAGCCTGCAGTCTGGAAGCGTGTGTTTGACGTATGAGAGGAGACACACACACAGACGGCAGCTTCGTTGGTTTCCCATCCAGCCCATGAAATAAAACAACCCATAATCGGACTTCAGCGGTCAGGGTCAAGCAGTAGTTCTAAGGAAGTGGAGCGGGTGGTACCTGTTTCTCAGTGTTCTCTGAAGGCCATCCTTGGATATGTCTGATGAGGTTCTCATCAAAATGAGCTGCCAGGGAAGGGGTGAAGGAGCCGGGGGTGTCTGCATGGCTCTGGCCGGTGCCGCTGGAGGGGAGGTGGGTCAATGCAGCACCAGATGCGTTGGATCCTGTGCCCAGAATCTCCTGGCTGGTGAAGCGAGACAAGAGATCATGTGTCTGTAGATGGTCAAACTCTGACAGCAAGTCAGTCTGAGCCGTCAATCAAACACTGCTCACATTTAGACTAAACGTCTGCTGGATAAATTCGTCACTACCTCCATCAAAGGGTAGAGGAGCAGCGGAGATAGATTCTGTGCCATGGTCTTCATCCAGCCTGTGTGTGACCTTTATCTGTGCGTTAACTGTGTGAAACATGTGTATATAACATGTGTTAACTGTGTGTTAACTGTGTGAAACATGTGTATATAATGTGTGTTAACAGTGTGTAAACTGAGTGTAAACGTGTGTTAACTGAGTGTAAACGTGTGTTAACTGAGTGTAAACGTGTGTTAACTGTGTAAAACATGTGTAAACGTGTGTAAAACATGTGTAAACTGTGTGTAAACGGGTGTAAACGGGTGTAAACTGTCCCTCCAGTGGCTGAAGGTCTTTTATTGGCTCTGCACGCATCTTGACCTAACAGGGTTTTCTTACTGTGTCCCTACCTTCTCTGCTGAAGAGTTCTGGGGTCTTCTGGGCGCTTCTCTGCCGTCTGAGACAGGGGGGCGGATCCTTGCTTTCCTCCAGACATGCTGCCCTGAAAGAGCAGGGATGAAGACAAAGAGCAAAAACAAAGTGAGATTCCTCTGCGTGAGCTTTCTTCTCATTTCCTCTTCCTCTCGGGGCCACTCACCCTGGTTTGCGAGGACGCGATGCCCAGAAGGGGTTTCTGGTTGCTCTGCGGTGTGCCGTTCCGCGGTGAGACGTACGGCCGCGGCGAAGACGCGTCAGACGTTAGAGAGACGGGCGACTGGCTGGAGTGCTGAGCTGAAAACAGGAAGTGAAAGAGGAACATTGAGGTGCTTCACATTGCTTTAAACTAAAGCCTGAAGAGTTTGTAACTAGGAGCAGAGAAGAGCAGTTATCCGTTAAGACGCGGAACCATCAACCAACAAGTTAAGGTGCTGCAGCCGTTAGGGTTCCTCTCATAGCAGAAGGTTCTCTCATGCCTACAGCGCCCTACAGAACTATTGACTTCCTTTAAAAGGTGAGTCACATGAGATGCAAAAAAAGTCTTTGCTCAAACTCTAATTATCTACAAAAATCCAACCTCTGACTCAAGTAACCAAGAGAACCTGAGTTTAAAATAACTGGAGCGCTTTTTACTGATCTGAAGATCACCTCAACATCAACCCAAGAATGGTTCAGAGGTCACCAAATAAAGGTTCTACCATGACCATCCAAGTCACCTGACATAAACCCACCAGAACATCTGTGGGATGTGCTGCAGAAGAGAGTCCACCAGCATGGACCTCAGAACCTGAAGAAGGTGGAGAGGTTCTGTATGGAGGAATGGTCTCAGATCTTCTCCATGTGTCCTCAGACCTCATCACAGACTACAGAAGGAGACTCAGACTGTTACTGGTGTAGAAGGGGCGGAGCTAAATATTAAATGCAGGGTTCCAATAATTATGGCTCACGTGTTTGAGGGAACTATATTTATTCCTGTAATGTTCAGATTTTCTTACAGAGTTAGGTTACATTTGTACGCATGATGTGAATTAAAGATCATGGGTGGAGACAAAAGGGTGCCTCCATCCTGCAGCAGGTTGGAATCGACGGAAGATGAGGCGCCAAAGTTATTTTAAGAAAATATTCAACTTTGATCAAAAAATGTACTCATGTCATTTGCATATTGTGACATCAAAGGTGGATGGCCATATTACGCATTTTACGCAAAATTGAACTTTGAACATTTACCTAGATTTTTTTTTTAATGTCATCTTATCCTCAAAATAAATCAACCAGAAAATCAGTAGAAAGTAGACCAACAATAAAAATGTAGTAGTACTTTAGTAGCTCTTTAGCCAAATCTGTCCTTATCTATCAAGACGGCATTGTTTGTAGTTCTTCAGAGTGGGATATCCCTCAATGCAGGGCACAGCACACACACCTACTCCTCACTGACTCCACCTGAACGGTGTCTGCCGACGACCTGTCGCACAGGTGCGTTCTGAACACACTGCACAATCTGGACGATGGTCAGTACTACGGATACGGATCCAGTGTTGTTCAGTGAGCCTCTGTGCCATTTCTGCCCTTTGCATTGAAGGCCTTCCTCCTTTTTTGCTCTCCTTCTTGGAGTAGCCCTCAAGCAAACAAGTTATTATTTCCTGAATGAAGGCCTTCAGTGGTTTGTGTGGACCAGGACTACACCTGCTGTAACTTATGTGGGCATTGACCACACCACAAAGAGGTACGTTTTCATTCTCTGGTCAGCCGTATCTACTCCTCCCATAAGAGTGTTGTAACTCTACACACTCCTTTCTCGATGTCACGAAAAC